>JBANCX010000575.1:0-15668 GCA_037040065.1 Dettopsomyia nigrovittata | reverse complement strand
TTTCACTAAATTATTCTAAATTATGAACATTTTCAGAAATAATATAAAATAATAAATAGGTGTGATTGATTCTGCCTAAGAATGAGATGGATATCGTTGAATGGGGCTTTTAATTAAGTGTGATTGATCCTGCTTAATAATGAAGAACCAATCTTTGGCCTGAATTGAATTGGGACTGGTCTAGAGGAGTCGGATATGTTCCATTTGGCAAGCTTGGATTTAGCTATCTACGTGATGCTACCTAAACAAAATGGAACATTTTTGTCTACAGTGTAGCATCTCTCTCTACGCGTACAGACATACTGGAGAATATGGCTATAGTTATTATCCAATATATAGGATCAAATAAATGCAAATTATCAAATTTTCCTGAAATATTGTGAAAACTCTTTGCCGACAGCACATGTGTGAACACAACTATCTTTGACCGTACTATACCAAATATATATAAATTGTATTCATTTGACAAATTTTACTTAATTTGCTGTGAAAATTGTTCATTAAATTAAAGTTGAGTTCTTAAGTTAAATAGAGAACTATCTGCCCAGCTATACCCCCTTTTAGTCCAACTCTTGTCATAACTTTGCAGCCATGAACATTTTTATCAACATCGTCTGAGCCTGCAAATGCAATTCCCATTCTTTAGCATCCTCCCCCTTACTACTTTCTCTATATATCTATGTTGCATTGCAATGCCTGAGGAGCTTTTTGGGATTTCTCTGTACCCTTCCCGACTATCTATCGCCCACATTATCATAAAAAAAAAAGTTGCATTGCTTTCATGACAATGATGACGACGTCTGTTTCCGCTTTTGACGGTGACACCGCCGCCGCCGACGTTGCTGCTGCCGCTGACGTCGCCATTTTAGGCGCTGTTCTTTTCTAGCCACCCCGAAGCATTCTGTCTAGGGCCTACATTTGTATGTAAGTATATATGATGGGACTGGTATGTACTCCTTTGCTCAAACTATGTTAAATTCAGTGTTTGTGGATGCAACAACAGTACAACGGTTACAAGTTTGCTACAGACAAACGTCGCCCACGTTGTGCAAACTTTTCCACTTCATTGCATGATTGCAATTTTTACGCAAAACAATTTTATTTGATTTGTTTTGTTTCACATTGTTGTTCTTGTTGTTGTTATTTTCTCCAATTTTTTTTTTTTTTGTTTGCAGTAAAATTGTTGAAACATTTCCACTTCAGAAAGCTTGATTGTCACAAAGGTTGCACTGTCTGTAATAGTATTTGACTATAGAGTATAGAGTCGAGTACCAAAATAGTTAAAATTATTTTGTATAGTGTAAGGAGTGTGGAATGTTCGGAATATCTTTCGTATTTTCTCTTTTAAGTATTAATTATCTTCAGAATTCATTTCTTTTTGTAAAACTAGATTAATTTAAGCAAAAATACAAATTTTTACTAACAAAAAAGGAAAAAAAAATAAAAATTGATTTTCTTTTAGCTAATATTTGTCAAAAACCTTTCAATTTAAAGAATATTATTTTCATTAGAATTTATCCAATTTAATTTTTTTTTAGAGTTTTTCCTTCATTTCACATTACTCTTTTTTTTCAACTCATCCTCAATATTCGCACTTTGTTAATTCTTTATTCATTACGACGCTTTTATGTTGTCCAATGATTTTATACGGCTTTACACTTTCATTGTTTATATTGAAAGGAGTTGAGTTTTTTCCTCTTTTTTTTTAGGGTAAAATTTTTTCTCTGTTTTCCTATTTTTTTATTTTTTTTTTTCAATTTACATTTTCTCATTTTCATTTAGACCTTTTATTCATTGTTTATTTAATTATCTTTTGTATTGTCAAGTGGCTGATTTTGTTAGGTTTTCTTCTTTAAGCCATGTGGTTTGATAGCTCGTCCAATAGCCTTAAAGCCATTCTTTTGAAAAATAGGGTTGCTGCATGCCAGGAATTTTTCACAAAAAAAAAAAACAAAAATTTTTATTGAGATCCGGCACGTGCAAGTGCAGAAAGGTCTCTAATGGCCAGCAGCTTAAATTAGTATGAACAAGAAAATAAAACTCTTTGATAACTAATTGATAAATCCTTCAATACTTATGTTCAATAGATAGACTTAAGGCAAAGTGGTAAGCCCATGGAATGTATAGTCTATACATACATATGTATGTATGTACTACCAACATAAAGTTACGCTTTAATCCATTACAAAATTCCAAAGGAAAACTATTTTTGCAGACTAAACAAATAAAACAAGAACAAGAACAACAACGACAACTAAAAAGTAAATAAAATTGTATAAAATGCAAAACAAGAGAAAAAGAAAATATAAAAAAATATAGTATATATAAAACAAAACACACAAGAAAAGCATGAAGAAAAAGCATAAAAGCAATTTAAAGCAGGAAAATTACATACACAGAAAAAAATTCTCACTCGGAAAATCATTAAAACGTCTGAAGGACGATGAAGACGTCAAGTGGGGAGCCCCTCTTTCCGAAAATAAAAACAAAAACAACCAAAAAAGATGCCCCGGAAATGTGGCAACAATTGTAAATAGGACTGAGAAACAACAACAACAACAAACCCTTTGCTGAAAGGATGCAATTTAAAATGAAAGAGCATTAAAGTGAATGGCAACACTGGCGCGGCGGCAAGAGGAAATTAAAACAAGCCAGGCTTCACACTCACACACACACACACACATATATACACAATTATATATAAGGAATGTGGGTCAATAGGCAAACGGTAAAGGCTAACGCAGGTGGGCCTACCTAAAAAGTTTCCTCTAATGTTTCTGGCTTTGTTTTGCCGAGTCGAATTAAATTTCTCAACCGCCCTTTTGCATGGAAACTTGAATACAAATTCAGACGGCGACTGTTTGCATTGCCTTTTTACGCCTGAACATTCTTATTTTTGTTGCTGTTGTTGTTGTTGTTGTTGTTGTTAACAAACATATTCGATTAACTGGCCAACAAAGGGGGCGCCTCGAAACTGGCCCTTTTTTCGCTGCTTTTCTCTATTTATCGAAAACCACTTGATTATGCAGGCTTATCCTTTAGCCCTTTACCCCAAAAAAAAGCAAAAAAAAATGTTCTTCTCCTATTTTTGTATTGTTTTGTTGTGTTCTCTATAATAATTTTCTTTTTTGCCTGACTCACTTGAAAAGTGGAAAAAGGGCAAGCTCTTGAAGCTTTAGTTTTCACTAGAGCGTGAAAATTTGTTTGCAAATCCTTTCGCTTTTCTATTTTCCTTTTGCCTTTTGGCTCGTACAATATTTATGATTTTCCGTCGATATATTTATTTTTGCTTTGTTTTTTTTTTTTCTCTAGGCTTTTCTTTTTGTTTATCGCAACTTTCTTTCTATTTTTTGTCGATTTTCTGTTTGATTTTGAAGTTTTCTTATTTTGTTAATTTATAAATTGCATTTTCTTGTAAATTTTAAATTTTATTTTGGGTTTGTTTCTATTTACAATACTAGATTATTATTATTATTACGATTTGCTTTCTCTAAAATGGTTGTCAATTATGTTAATTTGATTGATTTCAAGTATTTTCGATTGATTGAATCGCTTGGGGTTGATTGCTCCATAACTTTGTTTGGCGTTAAATTAGTTTTCTTTATTAGATTTCATTGGTTTTTTTTTATTTTTTTAATTGTTTAATTCATTTATTTAACAAACTTTGAAAGCTGTATGTCTATACATATATATCCCTATACTATCTGTGACATTTAATACAAAAAAAAAACTTGTTAAAGAGCAAACATAATGCAATAAATTTTATTTTCTTTGTCAGCAGTAAGCACATTTTATTTGTTCATTGTTTTTTTTTTTGCTATTGTTATGTATATGAGCAAAGTAAGCTTTGGCTTGTAAATTAAATTAAATTTATTATATTCCATTGAGTTCAAATATACATATACTATATATGTACATATATATTCCGTTGGCATGTTGGGTATATTTTTAAAAGGATTTTAAAGTGCATTAAAAAATTAATTTTTATTTAGTGGAAATTTCACAATAAACTGACTCGGATACAGTGTTACGAGTGCATTATAAAAAAATCTTATAAAATACTATCATCGGAAAAAAAAAACAAAAATTTAATTTTAATTTTTTTATCAGAAATTGTTTTGCGGTTTGTGTGCTAGGACAGTCAATAAATATAGTATATAAAAAAATATCATTTGTCATTTTATTGCCAACTGTTAAATATATAGAGAATATATAATTTTTTTATTTTTATACCCCGATCCATTTGGAATGGGGTATTATAGTTTTCTGACAAGGTTCGTCTGTCCGTCTGCATATACAAATATAGGAACGCATCGATCTCAGAGAGACCACGTTGGGTATACACGCTTGTGTATATCGCACGCAGTACACTAATTAACTATTTTTTTTTTTTTGATTTCCACTCACCACTTCCCCTAAACCGAAAAAAGCGATTAACAGCTGCAGTTTTCCAGCTATAGTCTAATCGATTAATCGATTTGTATCAACATATATCAAATGTCATGCCCACAACGCCTAAATAAAACCTG
This sequence comes from Dettopsomyia nigrovittata, assembly GCA_037040065.1. Lineage (NCBI taxonomy): Eukaryota > Metazoa > Arthropoda > Insecta > Diptera > Drosophilidae > Dettopsomyia > Dettopsomyia nigrovittata. The sequence continues at coordinate 11,139 of JBANCX010000575.1, read as the reverse complement.
AATATCAGGTGGAATATTACACCTGTGAACTTAAACCTCAGTATAGCTAATTCTTATTGTAATATTGATCTACCATACAAATTTTATGTCTATCGGATCAAAACTGCAAGTTTTATAGAGCAAGCAAGTTATAGAGCAAATGTGTTTGATAAGTATTTCGACTCTTGGATCGGGGTATCTCGTAGTTGAGCACACTCGAGTAAAGTTTCCTTACTTATTTTATTTTCAGAAAAGTATCATAAAATCATGATATAATCAGTCAAATATTTATATGTAGTTCGATAAAAAATGTATTATTGCTTATGCAAAATAGTATAGTTTTTACAATCGATTCAGATTTATATATGTATGTAATGACTAATTCGTCGGGCATAATTCAAAGAAATGCTGTCATAAAAAGAACTGTAAAATGTACACAAAAAGAAAATTAAGTGAAAATGTAAATGCGAATGACGCGTGACTAAGTAATAAAAAAATTACCCAAAAAAAAAAAAAAACGAAAGAAAATACAAATTTCCAATTCAATTAAATAAACGAAAGAAAAAAAAAGAAGAAAATTACAATAAGTAAAGTCTGGAAATAAAGAAAAACCGCACGCATACAAAATGTAAATGCGATTCTCAAAAATTGTCAAAAGAGTTAAGAGGAGCGCCAAGAAATGCTCTCAGTTAGAATTTCCAGACAAAAGGAATGTCAAAATCGGGTAGCCCAAAATACAAAAAAAAGAAAGAAAATAAACAACAAAAATTGAATTTGAAATGCATTCGACGCACGATTGACAGCCAAAGACAGACGACAACGGCAGCAACGGGGTAATGCAATTAGACACACCCATTCAGTCGGTAGAAGAAATAACTAGGGTATGGGTTAGGGTATATGATGATATAAATATGTATATGTATATGTACATATATGTATGAAGTATGCGCCATGCTCGAGCTGTCAAATACTCAAAACTCGTAAGCTAAAAACTCTAGTTTTATCGCTTCACAATTTTTATCACTTGCGTAAGTGAAATGCATTAACCACAACTGTAAATTCGATTTTCTAGCGGCGCGCAGCGTTTCGGGATTTTTAGGGGGGAGGAAACAAAGTGCAACATCTTTCAACTGCAACAACAAACTAAATATTCTTCGTATGTGTGCACGAACTTTAATAGTTTAATTACTTGCAGTACTTTGACTTGCCATCCTCTCTTACTCTTCGTTGTTCTCTTACACATTTTAGCTCTTATCTTAGTTCGCTCTTATGGCTTTTGTCATGGCTCATTAGTTGTATGAGTTGTATGTTAGTTTTATAGTCTAGCTCGGTAGACAGTAGTAGTGTTAGTCAGTCTGTCATTTAAGTTTTAATGAATCCTTGGTACTACTTCTATTAACTTTATTCCCACAGGGAATACATTTCTTTTAAATGATCATAGATAAGTGAACTTTGAGGTTACGAGTTCAATATTGCAGACTGGCATTAGTTTGAATATAAAATTAGTTTTATAATTAATTTTTAGAATAATTCAAAGTCATATTAATACAAAAATTGGTTTCAATTTCAATAAAATCTCTAATTTTTGTTTTTCACATAGATTATGACTAAGGATTGCTCAGAAAGAGGTTCTAAAATAAATAAAAATGTTAGATGATGTAGGCTTGTAGAAATGTAAAATAGTTCTATTATTTTCTAGGTTCTACTTAAAAGTGTTTCTTTATGAAAATGAGGAAATAGTATAATAAAATAACTGATAAGTCAAAGAGAAAACTAATAAAAATTATATTAAATAAAGACAGCACTTGAAAAATATTTTCAAAAAATTTAAAATAATGCTCTAAAGTTAAATTATAGATAGAAAGATCAAGTATTTTAGCTGACATTTAGAATACATGTATATTCCTCAAGTGCCTATATTCAAAGCAGAATATAAATTGTCAAGAGGCAAACATAGTTTCAAATGATTTATGTACCAAAAAAAATCAAGAAAAATTTAAAAACAATGAGAAAAAATTGTTTATACAGCAGCCACATTAACCCATAAAAAGCCAAGGCGAACGCTAGACTGAGCTAATTTTGGGTACATTTCAAGTGTCAGGCAAGAGAAATCAATCAACAATTGACAAGAGTTGATGGGACAAAACTCTAAATGCAAGACAACAAAAAGTATACTATATAATGCGGGGGTCGAAAAAAAAAACTAAAGAAAAACCCAAAAAATCTAGATAATGTACATACATCTAGCATAATACATAGTACACTAGATGACGCGGCGACAAACACAAGCTAATTTTGGAAGCACCCCGAACTATGTAGCTCGGGAGTCCCGTTTCAGGCGGCATCGTTAATCATAATTGAACGGGCTAAAAGGGTTTACGATACAACAACAACAAAAAAAGAAAAGCAATTGAAAATAGGAAATGCAATAAACAGAAAATGGAAAACCACCGAAAACACGATTATTGATGGAGCTCTGGAAGGGCTCTTGAACAACTACGAGTATTCCTACAATATCCTGATAAGAGCAGAGAGTATTCAATGGATTGTGCGGTGCCTGATAAGCAAGCGCAGACATAGTTTTGGGCGTGGCCTGCCAGCTGGAAAACGCACCAGCAGCGATTTTCTCGTATTTTTCAATTTTCCATGCCATTTAAAGTGCATTTGATATGCCAGTTGAGGATTTTAGTAAAGAGTAAGTTAATTTCTTTTATTGCCGCCACTTAAATTCTTAATTGAAGCCGTGTGTTTGATGAGCAAGTGAAAGCGACTAACAGAGAGTGAGTAGAACAGCTGTTGCTGCACCGTGGGCGTCACTTTCACATATTGAATTTCACGTTATGTAAATTAGTTTTGATTTTCCAAAAAAAAAAAAAAATAGAAGTAAAATAAACAAATTAGTTTTGATTTGAAACAGCCTGGCAAAAGGACTATAAGGGAGAATGAGTCTACAAATACATACATAAATAGAAAGTGCATAATGTATGTGTGTATGCATGTGTGTGTGTGTGTGTGTGTGTGGGTGGTTGGGTAGACGTGTGTGTCATGTTTGTTTGTATTCGCCCGCATTTTCGTATAATTTTACATAGAAATAGTTGAATGAAAATGGAAAGAGATAGACAAAAAAAAGTAAAGGGACAAATATTGAGAGAAAGCAATAATAGAGGCATAAACAAGAGCAAGTGAAAGACCGAGAGAGAGAGAGAGAGCGAGACGGAAAGTGAGCAGAGCTTGAGCAAAACAAATATGGCAAAAACAAGTAAGAACGGATATCTATCAGTACACCGAAGCTAATATACTCTCAAAAAATATTTTTTGATGGATTTTTTTTTATGGTAGCCATATATCGCCCTATTTCAATGTGATTCTGTAATTCATAGATTGTTTGGAAAATTAAAAAGTTGCAGAAGTTTAAAGTGAATTGTGCATATTGTTAATAATTGAGTGTTTTGATTGAAATCTCTTTAGTACGAAAACTGGAGACTTGACGGACAACGAGATGGACGAACAATTGGTCTCTTTACTTTATGGAGTCTACCATGCCTGATATGTGTTACGAATTTCAGCAAATTATTATAATATCATCTTGCGAGGTTATAAGATGAAGGAAGATTAGTCTAAAGAGAGAAAGAAGGTAATGAGAAAACCTTAAGAAAGGAATTTAGGAGAAAAAAGGGAGAGCCTAGCAAAATGTAAGTTTTGAACAAGGGGCAGTAATGCAGAAAAGAAGTTTTGTGGGCAGGACATTTTGATGCTTGTTAAAATATTTCTGTTATGCAGAAAACGGTCATACAATATGCACTATATGAACAGTGATACACTAATTTGAAAAAATTTAATAGTAATTTAATACTATCTAAAAGGTTTATTTTTATTTTTATTCAATTCATTAAATTTTATTCAGTAATTTAACCGAGCGAGCGTAAATTCAAATCGAACTTCAACTTCAACTTTATATTTCCCCAGCGATGAGAAATGATTGAAAATTGTTTGGCAATAACTGCTGGCGGGTTATAAAAATCACATTTTTGGCAAACTTTACAACACTAGTAAATATTTAATTCATTGACTCGCACCACTGTGCAACAACAACAACAGCAACAACAAACATTGTTAAAGAAACCAAAAGTTTTTCAACCCGGAATGCGTTGCCTTTGCCGAGGACCACACAATGATGAAGTGAGAGAGAGAGAGAGACGTTGCAAGGGAACTGTCGCTTGTTTACTGTAAGGATAAAGAAGGAGGAAAGATTTTTTTTGTATTTTTTTATTATAATTTCTTTGGCCGCTTCCCCAAGCAGACAGAACATATGTGTGTGTGTGTAACTAAGGATAGGCAGCCAGGCAGGCAACAAATTTCAAGTGGAGAGACTTTGCATGCAAAAAAAAGTGCACTTGAAAAGGTCTCTCACTGTTTAGCCCGGTTTTAGGTTATGTTGATATGCCAAACAAATACACACATAAACGTATGTTTGCATGTGTGAGTGTGTGTGTGTGTGTTAGCAATTTTAAGCACACATTTGGGAACTGCGTCCTGTCAACTACATATTTACACAACTGCAATAATATTTTTGTCGCCAGGCTGCACTTTTACTTGAGGGCAGCCCCCAAATAAAGGAGAGAAAAACTTGGAACAAAACTGTTTGTGAAGATTCACTTTTGGGTGAAGCAACAACTTTTTTTGGTTTCATATTGAAATATTTATATGAGCTGCAGATACATAGTTATTTTCTTATGGTGAAAGTGATTTACGACATCAAGAACTGCGGCGAGACTTTGTCTCTAGCGTTATCTATGTATATATTTCTATCGCTTTGTCTGGGCTATTTTTGCAACTCCCTCTGGTGCATTTGAGTTTTGGCTCCTGATCCGTGTTTGTTGTTGTTTGTGTGCCAAAATGTACAATAAATTAGTGTTTTGATTTTGTGCTTGGCGCCGTCTCCTGATCCTTTTGCCTTCCCATGTCAACTGCATGTGGAAAAACTTTTATCGTTGCTTGAGTTTTTAAGTCGCATTTCTTATTCATAGACAAAGAGCGACAAAAACTTTTTTTTCTGCCAGATTTAAGAGAAACACAGAGAGCGACAGACAAAGAGCAAATAGCGTGAGAGCACAAAAGCCATTCAACTTGCTATGCCATGTGACGGCATATTGAGCTCCTTATTAAAGATCTAACATACTCGTACAAGTAACTAACATGCATAGACTCTCTGTAATAAACACTTGAAATTATGAGTTAGACTTTGTCGTCTCGGCTATGGTTAATTGAATGTGTGTGTGTGTATGTAGCTAACAGGCGTATCCATGTGAGGATCACACACGCAGTTTTGGGTAAGTACTGGGAAAAAGATTCAATGAACTTACCAAATAAGATTTATTGGCTTTTTGTCAACTTACCTGCAACAGAAAAAGAATAATGTAAATACATATGTTTGCTTAATTATGATTACATGATTAATTAATAAATATCTACATAACCTCAATTCTTTTTATAGTATTACTAGTAGCAAAAACATTAATCTATTAGACCCTGACTTGGCCATAAGCTATTCGGGTCATGTTAGTCGTCTTCTTCACTAGAACGAATTGACAAGAAAGTCTGTATAGCTTGTTGCTATGTTGCACAGTCACCCATACTAGTGGCGCAAGCAGTGTCTCATCATCCACTGTGTGGCACACACGACTTCGCATATTTAATTGCTCATTGCGCGTGATTCGCTAGAAGAGTACGTTGCCGGGTATTGTAGGAGGGTAGTGTGGTTGCTCGAGCTGTTTGACTACATTATTTTGACAGTTGGCACAAATTACCAACTGCTTGCAACAGCATAAAAAACTTTCTTTCTTGCAACTGGAATTCTGTGTGGAGTGGAGTGCGCCTGCGCAACAGCAGCAGCATCCTCTCAAGAGATTTTTCTTTGTGGCATTGTTTTTGGTGTCCCTGTTTGTTGTCGCCTACGCGGCGCATGCCTCATTTGCATTTTAGGCTGGCGTCATGCAACATTTATGTTGTTGCCTGTCGCTTATGTCTGTTGTCGTCGTCGTCGATTGGTGACCCTCTCAGACCCTCCAGCTCTCTTGCAATCTCTAGAGCTAACCTTATGTCTGTCATAAGCTGCAACAGCAGCTGTCAATTGTCAGTAGCTACTGTGCGGCTTTTGTGGCATGTTGCATTGTCACCTCGCTGTGACCCAAGCGACGATAGTAGCATATTATGAATATATATATACATATATATGTATAAATACTTATAATGTATTTTTTTCATAAGCAACTTTCTCATTTTGTGGCTCAAACTCTTGCAGCTGAAAAGTTCATTCTCTTCTCTCTCTCTCTATCCACACGATACGATGATAAAAATCATAATTGTTGCGTAAATATTTGGTCAGCTATAATTGCTTTAACAAAAATATTGTAAAATACAATATTTTTATTGTAACTATTATAGCATCGCGCACGCAGTCGATGTCTGTAAAACAATAATTTACATAATTTTCTTACAAATCACGCACAATGCATGCAACAAGGGCCTTCCAATGGAGCGCTCTAACTTGTGTTTGACCAAAACAAAAAAAAAAAATACAAAAAATTGAAGAAAAAAGGTAAATCCAGTTATTGATTTATCCATGACGTTTTATGCCGCATCATTGTGCAACATTATTTTCAATCCTCAACAGAGAACTTTTGTTCAGTTTTCAGCCATATCATCATTTTGGAATCAACTAAAAATGCATTTCTATATATATTTATATGTCTATGTCTGTGGCTATCAGTTGAAGAGATGATCTCTTAAATGAAACAACATCAACATCATTAAAACAAAAACATTCTTTCACTACTCTTGCGTATGTAAATTAGGTTCGAATTTTTTGGTACCAGGTTTCCCAGACCACAGATTTTTCACTGCAAATCTAAATTCTCTTTATATATACTACATATATTTTTATATGTATATATAATTCTTGACTTACCATTAAAATCTCAAGCATTAACTGTTTATAGTCGACCGACCCCATTCTCATATATTCCTATCTAATACAAATCCCAACAGTCATTGCCCATTAACATAACATCATACGGGATACGAACTTGGCCCACGTCCTCTCATCATCATCATCATCTCGTCCACTCAAACGGCACTCAACAAGTTCTAATAGGCATACATACATACATACATACATACGTATGAGTATATAGTACTTATAGACAGACTCCTACATAACTATTTCTGCTATACCTAGCAGTAAACTCATTCTATACCCAATTTCAATCCCATTGCAGCCCACGCACATCCTAACTTCAATACTAAACTCTCTTTACTCTCTCTCTCTCTCTTTGTATATCTTTGTGCATATTGCATTTATGCAATACGTGCCTTGTTATTGTTCTGTCTGGCTAAGTTCTGCGTTCAGTCTACACAGGGGCACAGACACAGATACACCACACCCACTGGACACTGGTCGCTTGCATATAATTTATATGCATTTGACAGTTTTGACTGATTTATCGATGCAGGAGCATGGCATACATAATGCGTGTGCCTTGTTATGCCGTGCCGTGCCGTGAGGTCGCTGAATTTTCCTGGAATAAACAGGAATAGTCATGCACATATGTATGTATGTACATACATCTAGAGTCATGTTAATTTTGCATAATATTTGTATAGATACAAATACACACACACATTTTGACTTGCTTCAAATCTTTGTTTGTGAATCACTTTTTGCAGAATTTTTATTTTTTCTCTTTTTTTTTTTTGTATAAATAGCAAACTATGTTTGTATTCTTTATGTATCAATTGATTTTGATTGTTATTGTTGTTTTATATACTAAAAAGCTAAAGTGGTAAATATGTGTATGTACATATATAGCTGACATTTTTGACACATTAAATGGCACATGACAAGTTAGAAACTGGCGAAAAGTTAAAATGTTAGATGATTCACTTGCATAAAGAGAAATCAAATAGATTTAAATTTTATGGGGGGTATTATACAAAGTATATTTTGACAAAGATTATTTTTCAGAAAGATTTTTATTGAAGACACGTTTTCTCACAATGTTTTCGCTTAAACCAGTTGCGAATTAAAAGCATGTGATTGAACAAATTGAAAATGTTATGACTAATGAGGGCTTGAATCATTTGATTTTGTAAATACTATTTCGATGGAGTTTTGATAATTGATTAAATTTTAATTATTTATTTATTTTCAATTAAATAATAAGAAAATTTAGATTAAATTAAAAATGAAATCTTATCTTTCGTCAAGGTTTTGCTTAGAAAAACCATTCCACGATGATATACATACATATACATATATTATAGATATTATCTTTTTAATTCATGGCTTATGTTAAATGTCAATCAGAAATCGAACAATACAATGCAACTGTCAAATAGTTAAGTTTCAAACCAACCAACAAACAACTGACAGGTAGGTTTATGAGTCTCTCAATACTGTCAGCGTACTAATCAAACAGCAAAGACCAAAGACAAAAAGCCCAAAAGAAAGTGAGTTATGTTTATTAAATGGAAAGGAGAGCAGCCCCGAACAAAAAAAAATAAAATAGAAAGAGAAAGAGAATATTCTAGAGCATGACTTGGCTGACTTGTTGGCCAGTTGGCCCACATGAAAGCGTGTTTAAATAAATTTGATTATAGACACAGACACATACAGAATGCGGATACTTGCTTCATTGTTTTTCCATTTCCATTTCCATTTCCATTTTCATTTTATTTTTTTTTTTGTTTTTTGTTTTCTAAAGTCACTTTACCGCAGTAATAAACAATCAAAACAAATACAAAGACAAAGACAACATTTTATTGGGCACGCTTGGTTAGACAGACTCCTCCATGAACTGACTGTTGGCTAGACACACTCGTCCATCGTCATCGTCTATCGTCATCGTCATATCGTTATATGCAACGTGGGTGCGTGCACCGGAGGCAGTGTTGTAAGTAAGTATATGAATTTATGGCGTCTAGCGCTAGCTAGCAACTTGCATTTTGGCAGCCAAATGTCGAAAAAACAATAACAAAAACCCGAAAAAAAAAACACATTTTGTGGCAAAATGCCAAACATTATTAAAAATACTTTGGCAAAATGTAAGTTTACTTGCATTTTTATTGAATGTCGATAATGAGAAATGAATGCAAACTGGCGACAGAAAAACGAATCATAACTCAAAAGCAATAACAACAATCACAGTGGTTATATTACTACTATAGTACTGGAATATTGCAAAAGTTTTCAATTTTTTTGTTGGTTTTTTTGGGTTTATTTCAAGTTCATTCTACGTTGCGGGTGCGTAAAATGATTTACCTGCTGCTTGGCTGTCGAAACTTTTTGGCTTGGAAAAGTTCAAGTTTTAATCTCATTATACGCTGACTTTTGTTTCTTGGACGTGTTCTCTATAGCTCTTTAGCTCTTTTGAAGCTTTATATATACCACAATAGTAGTATTGTGTAGGTGTTTGAGGATTTTTCGCATTGCGCAGTTGTCGCACTTCTGAAAACTTTAGACCATAAAGCTGTCTTACCAGCCTGGCCGCAATCCAATTGCCAACGGCCAGCCGAAAATGCCAGATGACGGCAGTTGCAGATAACTGTCGCTGGTTATTCATTAGCCAACTCGGCAACTGCAATGCGAAAATGAAATGTTATGGATATGGATATGGAATCACAACGTACAATGGTTATGTCTCTGTCTGTGTGTATATGTGGGTACCACTGACGGGTATTGTCGGGTATGTGTCGTGTTATTCATTAAATCTTGACGTTGCGGCTAATGTGATTAGTGCAAAACTTTTTTTTTTTGTGGCTTTGCTTGAGGGCGTGCACAGTATTTGAATTATAAAATCTTTAAGAATTTAACTGAAGACCCATAGATGAGTCAGAAACAGTTGGAAACTTTTTAATAACAAATTCAATAGTAAACATATTCCTATCGGCAAAAAGGGATTTTTTCAATTTTTTTTATTACATATAATCCCCATATTAGAATGAATTAAATTCCTGAATACCGAAAAATATCAACGTTTTTGATAAAAATTCGAATTATTAATAAACTTTAAAAAATGCAATTATTTTAAAATATTTAATCAGAAATAGGTTTAAAAATAATATTAAAATCGGGCTGTGGTATATTATTATTAACTTATATGAAAAAAAATATAAAAATTGATCCAGTAATGATTTAAAATTAGCTTAAATATATAACATGGAGCTTCGCACTGGGTTCATATATCGAAAATTGGATTGTTCGTATTTGTTTTTAGATATTGTAAGAAATTTTTTTTTTTTTTAATTTTCATATTTAAAGATTAAAGTATAATTAACTATTTCATTTCATAAAAAAAGTGTACAAACCAAGTTTTATTGAAATCGGTTGAGAAATAAAAGATTTGAGTCCGAACTATTATTCCCTTTTCCCCCACTTAGAGTTGGAGTTCGGGGTAAATCGCTTCTTAGTACGCGTTTTCACAACCAAATGTAACTTCTGTGTAAAGTGCAGATCTATAGCTCTTACCGTTTAGGCTGTGCGTTGATCAGTCAGTCGGCCTGACAAACCATAAATAATAAATTCTAAATCATTTCGTCAAATTTAAACAATCAAAGAGCTTTTTGTAGGCTTTCATTCGTAATATTACCTAATCAACACTTTCAATTTAAACATCGAAAACATTGAAAACTTCCTGCTTATATAAAATAAAAGCTAAAAATACTTTTTGTTTAAGTTTAAGCCTTTTTTTTTGTTGTTGAGGATTACACAACTTCAAGCGTTTATAATGCTGTTTTCAGGCAGCTTTTCACACAGTGATTGATTTAGGAAAAAAAAAAAAAACAAAAATAAATGAAAATTAACATACGCATGAATGTCAAGAAAAGCTGTCAACCTTTGCTCATGCAAATCCCTCATCGATAGATTTCCAATCTAAATACAAAAACAGTATCGAATAGCTAGTTCATTATGAAGAACTTAATGTCAATCGCAGCTATTTGATGACTTTTAAAGTCACATAAAACTGAACATTTCGCTTGAATGCAGCCGACAAAGCTTTATGTTTTGGTATTAAAAAATAAACTAAAAAAAACAAGTAAGGAAGCTCTAGTCGAGTGAGCTCGACTACGAGATACCCCGATTCAAGTGATAGCGATGTCGAC
>JBANCX010000574.1:5428-15670 GCA_037040065.1 Dettopsomyia nigrovittata | reverse complement strand
ATTGTAACACGTTCCCATTTTTCCACCACATAAAGCTCTGTTACCTGTGTCGTACATACAAACATATATAATAAAATAAATCGAAATTAAATAATTATTTAAAATGCGGTCACACTTCCATCACACACCCACCCACACATGGGTGTGAGCATCATTTGAAGCTGTGAAATTCCAATACTAACCATTAGATAGCGAAACCACCAGTATTTGACTAAATTAATTATATTATTCAGCATGCTGATAAATTTGTGTCACAAAAACACTCGACCCAGAAATCAAATAGTGAAAACAAACAACAAAACGAAACGAATTCAACGAGCTCGGTGCGTGTGTGACAATTAATTGTTGAATCTTCCAATAGCTCAATTAGCTAACAGTGTTGTCTAACGTACAAGAGTGTACGCGGCTGCTGGGTAAAGTGTTGCAAAACTTTAAATTCATTTGTTATCGTTATCGTTGAACAGCTGATTGTTTACAAATTTTGTTGTTTTGAATTTAAACAGATTAATAATGGATCAACAACATATTGTAAAAGTATTACAACGCACCCAACTAACACACGAACAATCGGATGCCAAACATTTTATCTATATGCATAGTAAATGGCTGGAAGATGTTATCGAATTGGAATTGTTGCTAACAACTAACAATCTGTCGTATAGAGCCAGCCTGAAACATGATGAAATACGTAGCGCTGCCGAGGAACTGGAGCAACCATACAATGAATTCTTTGCCGAATGTAAAGAAGCGCTAACCACACAAATGGGCCTACCCGGCTTTGACTATGAATTAGATGAAGAAGCAAATAGCTTTAAGTTAGTTAAATGTACTGGCTTTGAAACTCTGTATATCGATGTGCCCGTACGTAAAATAACAAATTGCTTTCAATTGTTAGATGCGGCAATTGAGTGTGGCCAACGTTCGGCAATCGTTAATATTGAAAAAAGTCCGAATTCTTTGGAAAATGCAAATACAACAATACAATCCAATAATGAATTGCAATTGGAATATGAAAAATATATTAAAGAATCCAAGCTAATTGAAAGAAAATTGTTGAAAAAATTTGTACTGCTATTAAATACGAAAAAAGAAAAAATTGCCGAACTAGAGAATCAACTAAAGAAGCGGCGAAGGAATACTGAACCGGAACAGGAACAGGGGATTGCTGCTGCAGCTGCTGATGGCGATGGCGATGATGATGATGAGGACTATGGCAGAGCAACACAAGCTCTAAGCCAAGACAATGAAATGCTTGAATAAAAGCATTTGCATTCCAAATTGTATAAAAATCAATGAAAAAAACTCGTAATTTTAATGTGATTTTCTTTTTTTAATGTTTTTAATAAATTAACTTTATAAGGTATATATGTGTAATATGTATAAATAAACAACAAATAGAGTTTTCATTTTCAAAAACAATTACAATAATTACAATCAATAGAATGCTTAGAATTAGAGCAAAAAAAAATATGTTTTAAAAAAGTTTGCATTTTTTTGGAATAAGTTACAATTGTCGTTGCAAGAGTTTTTCTCTCTTTTTTTTTTTTTAAATAATTAACAAAAGCATTTGAAAAAAAATTTATATAAAATGTTATCGAATGTATGTATATGTATCTGTGTATATATTGTATATTATATACGTTATGGTATTAGGCGTTGTTGTAACAAAAAAAAATAAACAAATTTTGATGCTTGAATCGAACATCTTTATCATCATCATTATTGGACTCAAAGCGCTAGCAAATCTTCATCAGCGCCCGATTTCTTTGGTGTCTTTCGTAAACTATTTTCTGGTTGAGCTGCTGCTGTCGCTGCTGTTGTTGTTGTTGTGGCGGAGTTCGTTGCATTGATTGTTGGAAGATTTTCAGCGGCTGCGGCACGTTCCTCAAGAAACTTATCAAATTCAGAGCTGGTCAGTTCCTCAATGCCATCAATGTCCTTCTGCAGAGCAAAGAATACAATTTTATTATAAATAATTAACAAATTTAAAGTACAAATATAAAAAGTTTAAGCGAATTTATGCAATCAACTTAAAATGAAATTAAAGTTTTATGTGCTTGACGATGAATGAGAGAAATAAAAAAAAGTATTTTAAGGTCAGTGTTGCCAGCGTTTTGTATATGAAAAATATACTACTAATTTATCATTTAGTATTAAAAAAAAAACAATAACACGGCAACACTGCGTATGTTTTTTCTCTATAATTTAGTACTAAAAAAACAACAACACGGCAACACTGTATATGAGTGTATATTGTTGTTGCATTATTTTTTGCTACTTACTGAGCTGCCCAGCCACGCCTCCATTTCATCAATCTCATTCTCTTTCGTCGACTATGTTCGTGGTGCCAACGACAGAAGATTTTTTTTTGTTTTTTTTTTTTAAATTAAATAAAAAAGTAAATTAAAAATTCCAAATGAAACCAAATTGTTGCAGAAACATAAGAAAAACAAATAAAGAGCAAATTTTTTTTTTGAGAAATTAACAAATTGACAAACATAAAAAGTATATTAAGAGGCGCCATATTAGTTAGACTTTAGTTCAAGGCGTCTGTTTTACTCACTTTACTTACCACCGGCGGATCGCCGGCTGCACGTTGCTGTTGTTGTTGCTGTTGTTGTAGCTGCTGCTGCTGCTGTGTTGCAGTAATTAGCTTCTGTTGTCTATTATAAGGCGATGATACACTTCCAGCTGCTGCATCCACACTTGGTATATCGCGCAGCAAATCCGATTTACTTCAAAAAATAAAAACAAAGAAAATTAAAATTTGTTTCCTTTTTTTGAGGTTATAATCGTTGCAGATCAAAATTTAGTGCGATGAGAGCGGATCAATAAGTTTGTGACTTGTTCTTTAAAGTTGTGAATGGCAACACTGTTCCTCCTCCTCCTGCGAACAGTCAACTGTCAAAACAATTTGCGTTATTTAGTTTGTATTTGACAGTCGTTGAGAGCGGACTGACACTGAATTAATTATTTTAGGAAAACGCATTTAAATCAAGGCTAAGCTGAATAAATATTGTGGAGAACTCCGCATCCATTTGCCATGCTAAAAGAAGTGTTTTACATTAAATTTCAATGTGACCGTATCAAGCAAGGAAAATGCCAAATTTCAGTTGTAAATGTTCAATTAAAATGACTTTTAGTCGATCGGTGAGAGAAATATTGTCGAAGACATCTTACAGTGGCTCAGTAATTGATTTATCACTTGGGCATTAGGAGAAAGCTTTTCGTAAGATAGCGGCGCGCAATGGTCATATCTACTAATGATCTCTGGTCACACCTGTATAATAATAAATTTTTAAAATTTTTTCCTTACTGATTGCCGCCATCGGTGCGGGATTGCGCCAACATATCAAATTCATCAGCAGCGCCTGCTGTTGTTGCTGTTGTGGTGCTAGTCATTGCAACAGCTCCACCGGTGGCGCCCAGTTGCATTTGTCCCATGTGTTGTGGTAATTGTTCCTCACTGCTTTCGATCAAATCAATTAATAATTGATCACTTTGTGGTGTATTGCTAAGAGCACCAGCAGCAGTTGAGGAGGCAGTCGATGGAATTGCTGCTGCTGCTGTAGACGTTGTTGTTGTCACTCCAGGCACACCCATTGCAGCGCCCAATACAGCTGATGGAGAGGTGATAGCTGTTGCTGCTGCACCGACTCCGGCAATACCACCGTTTGCCTGGACACGTGTCTTCTCATAACGCTGATGACGTAAAAATAAATTATTGAGCTCATCATTGATGCGTAAGAATTCAGCAGTCAGTTCATCATCCTGTACACGTCCAATTAGATCAACAATACGTGATTGCATCTCTTTGCATGTGGCGGTTAACTCCTGGAGCAATGCATAATCATCCGCTGTTTCTTGGCCAGGCTTCAAGACACTAAGCATTTCAGCCAAGATGGACATATTATTGCTAACAATTTCTAATTCAGAGCGTAGCTTGGCACTCTGTTCCGCTGTTAAATGCAATGGTCCACCACTGACTGGTGCTGCTGCTGATGCAGTTGCTGCAGCAGCTGCCGCTGCTGCCATATGCTGTGGTGAGATGGTATGCTGTGCGGCCATTAATTGTGGATGCGGTACTTCGGGTACACTCTGCAACCAAAGAACATAAAAAAAGAGAGGAAATAAGAATCAAACCAAAACAAAAACATTTTCTCAATATAATAACATACCCTTTGGGGCGTATATATGGGCGCCATGGCATCCAAATCGGTGGGTGGAAACTCAATACCCTTATTCTTTAGTTCCATATACATCTGTGTGACACCATTGAGATCCGGTTGATTCTTAAATGCATCTGCCCATATCTGTATTAAACTGAGCACTTTCTCTTGCATTATGGCCGGTGGATCATTTTTGGGTCCAATCAATTTAACGAGCTCATTGATGAAATCCTTTTGCGCCACCAACATATGAAATGCTTTACCACAATTCTTAACACATGTCTCCAGGACAGTTAACGTATACATAATCACTTGATTATTTTTACCAGCATTTTGTGATAAACGTTTACGTATTGCACGCATCGCATCACGTGCTGTATCCGATGATTCATTAATCATGTCACATATTTCCATATTTGCTGCCCAATTCTCTGAGGCTAATGATCCATCGGTGGCGGCCTCTACAAAAACGAAAAGAAAAGTTTTCAAGTTGAGATTGATTGAAGTGCATAAATCTGCTTTGAACCGAACCGCTTCATAAGCGTTTCTTTAAATTTTAAAGTGAAATATGAAACGTTTTTCAGTCGTCGGTTCAAAAATATGTTCGAACTGAACCTGAGACAACATTTTTAGTTTCTAACGCATCGAAGAAAGCATCTCCAACCCAAAAAGTAAATATATTCTTGATCAGGAGGACACGTCGAGTTGATCTAGCCAAGCCCTCTCTATTTTTTGACCTAGCAGAGCGTTGAAACTTCATACAGACTAGAGGTGAAGAACTATCGATAATTGGGTGCTATCGACAATATCGATGGTTCAAAATAAACTATCATCGAATATCGATGGCGATCACTATCGATAGTTTGCCACCTCTAGTAAGCGCTGTACATATGTCGGAACCGGAGCTACCAGATGAACGAACAACCCAAAATAAGGAAACTTTTTTTTGTATTTCAAGTACAAAATCTGACCAATGTGACCATATCACATCAATATGGCACAACTATATCATATAGCTGGCTTAGGAACGATCGATGATCGGCTTAGAAAATGTATCTTTGGTCGACCAGATTATAAATTATTTTTGTTAAATTTAACCATAATCTCGACCAAAAATCGTTTACTTTTTTAGTCATAATTTATTCTAATGTCAACAATTAAATATTTTGTTAATTTTTTTGCCAAGCAAACACGCAACATAATAATAATAATAATGACGAAAGAGTCATGTGTTCATTATTTTTTATTTATTTATTTTTCTTTAGTATTTTGTTTACTTTATATAAAAAACAACAAGAGAGTCATGAGGGAGCGCCATAAATTTCTAACAAAAGAATTAAGTAAAGTTAATATAATTTAAAATTGTTTCTTTGCAATCTAAATTCGTACAGTTTAAAAAAGTTAACATAAAAATGGATCAAAATAATAAATTCGTCAAATGAGTCGAGTCGGAGAGTGAGAGAATGACATGTAAAAGAATAACAGAGAACAACAAACACAGAGAGCGCACACTGAGAGCGAGAGTGGTTTGCGCGCTGCGCTCTTCGTTTACTTTTGTTTTTTGTTTTTTTCTTTCAGAGTGCAACGCACTCAACTCAAACGCAAAAAAGAGCAACAACAACAAAAATATTCACAATTTCAATTCACAATTTCATAATTATTGCAGACACCAAACCAGTGGCAACAAAACAAGAGCAAAACTAATAAGAAAAATAAATAAATTGCAAATTAGAGCGAGAAAAAATAATATTACGAAGCCGCAAATTAGTAAAGCATTGAAAAAAATACATATATACATGTGTATATATGTATTTTACGTACGAAAATTCGTTAGAAAACAAGTAAAATAATAACTTGAATAAATTAACACATTTACATACATATGTAACCATATGGAAAGGGAGCAAAACAATAACAAAAAAACAAACAAACAAAACCAAATGATGACTAATTGACGTGCATTTATGCGCAATAAGATGTGTAGAAAGGGCAGCAAAAAGAAGAATGTCAAAAAAATTTTAATTTTGTTTTTATGCGATACCCGAGGCAGGCCAACCTAGAAAAAGACGGGGTATGCTCATGTTATCAGTAAATGTGTAATATATATAGAAAAAAGGTGTTAAATTCCGATAAATGAATACAATTTATCGATATTTATCAATTGAAATGATTTAAATTTCAATTTGTTAATAAATAAATTTCAATCTATAAGTGGTTCAATATTGTATTTCATCTAAATGGGACTGCACTGTACGTCTAATATTAATTCATTCATTAATTTTATTGCATTTTTATCGCTTTTCTTATCGCATTTTACAACATTTTATTAACAATAAATGTGCAGAAAGTTTACAACATATTATGAACCTTTATCTAAGTTAATATTTACATATATTTATCAAGCCATTGTATTATAAATAAACTGAGGTCAGTTTTAACAATGTTTAAGACTTTGGTGAGAGCGAAACATACTAAAGAAAACACAAACAAAATAAAGTAACTGAAAAGCAGAGCGCTTAAAGAAACTGTCTCTCATGAAAATCGATAAATACAATATAAAAAAAAAACATTTACTTTTCTTTTGATAATTACATTATCGCTTAAATACGATTGATTCATACATTATCTTTAGTAAGACAAAGCAGACATATGATTTATAGTTTAAAAATTCTATTTTTTCCATGGAAAACTTTTGTGTATTCAACAATGAGTTACACAAAACTCAATCAAATTGCATTGAAAACAAACTCATTTCATTCTATAAGCTTTTATCATCATAATGATCACAGAGAAAGTGTATTAAAAGCTACAGTGAATCAATAAATAATTGTTTTCTTATGGTTGTTGTTGTTGTTGATGAGCAATGAATATACAAATATATGAGAATAGTGCGATGTCCATAAATAGTATAGATCGTAATAGACTTATAGGGCAAATAATAATTTGTTTGGTTTGGTATGTGTCATAGTAGTTCATCGTGAGAACGTTTGTTTTTTTCATAACAATTTCTAGTATGTCTGTCTGTGTGGTGGGCTATGTAATCTTATCAAAAAACAATTGACAATTAGAACTAGAAAAATGGAATTTTGGAGACTTTGCAATTTGTACGAAGTTCTCCGGCTCTGATTAGAAAAATGTAGATTGCAAAAGTAATGGGTTAAATAAAAAGACAAAAAGATTAATTTATTAATACGATAAAAATGTTTAGCAACAAAAGTTCAATTTTAAGCGAACTAAAGTTTGACAAAATTTCAGTTGGGCTGCTATGTTGCAGCAGGGTATGTTGTAGTCGAGTGCACGCAGGTTTACTTTATTTCTATAATTTTTTTTACCATAGTAATCAGATGGCAACAACAAATCTGGTGGTGGGTGGGTGAAAAGTATGTGTGTGTGTGTGTGTGTGTACGTGTGACATACAATAAGAAAATGTCAAAGAAAGTTGAGGAAAATTCAATTTTTTTTGCGCTATGGCTTACAAAACCGCATAAAATCTCGAATATACGCAATGATGCAGCAAATATCAATTGCATTTCATAATGAAAATGATACAATTTAAATAAATGTACACACACATATGTACATATATATATGTGTTTAACACCCACACACACACACACAATTCAGTAATCCGTAAGCCGTACGTCAGCTTATTTAACATTTTTACTCACCGATGCGCTGGCCAATGGGTGTTGAAAATACATTGCCCAGTGCGCCAACATTAAAGAATGAAGCCATTTTGATGCACACACAGAACAACGACAACAACAACAATAACAGAACAGATTTTGTTCGCTTTATTTATTTTTATTGTATTTTTTTTTTTGTTTTTTGTCACTTAACGAGCGCAAAACTGTTTATGCGTTTACATCTGCTGCTGCTGCTGCTGCTGCTGCACTTGATTAAATTGTGTGACCGCATATGCGTTATGAGAAATATACCAAAGAACAATATGAGAGCGCGCGGGCGCCAGTGCGCACAGCCAACTTCATGTGCGAGCCGTAATTTTGCGCACAGCCAACTTCATGTGTTTTTTTTTGTGTGTGTTGATTTTTTCTTTTTTTGACAAGTGGACAGCAACGTTTGGCGAATACTACCGCAAAAGGGAATCGAACAGTCGGTAGAAACACGAGGGAAGGAATTCATCATTATTTCTTTTTTTAATTCCGTATAACTCGTAAAAATTCGAAAAAAAAGATCTAAAGATTTGCCAAAAAAAAAAAAAACAGAAGCAAAAAACGTGCAAATGTGTGCGACATTTACGCGCTAATCAAACAGCACAAAAACAACAAAAAATTAAAGCGAAAAAAAAAACGTGTGCGTGTGTGCAAGTGTGGTCTGTGCTTGTGTGCGTGCGTCAATTTGCTTTGGTGTGTTGGCCAAAGAAAAACGTATTAAAAAGGACATAGAAGAGGACATCTACAAACAAACAAACAAACACAAAAAAAAAGAAAACAATTAAATTTCATTGGGCGGCGCGGAAATTGATAATTTACGCAAATGAATAAAAGCTAAGTTTACAACACTCTCTGTGTGTGAGTGTGTGTTTGTTTGTTTGCATGTGTGCGTGTGGCCCGCCTACGCTACAACAGCAACAACAACAGCCGCCGCATCGAATGCTTTCATTTCCTTGTACACTCCTTCTTGTGCTGCCGCTGCCGCCGCTGCTGCTGCTGCAATTGAATTGAATTTATGCATTATCGCAATAGTCTTCACCATTGTGTGTGTTGTAAAATCCTTCAAAATTCCACCACAAACACCCAACACTGCCAACGTCATGCCTGTCTCATTGGCGGTATGCGAAACAGCAAATGTCGTAAATGCTGCTTTACGTGAATCTCTTGGCAGCAGCGGTATTGGATGCGTAACTAGTTCAAATGTTGCTGCCGCTGCTAACGAAGCCAGACTGGGAGATGATGCCAGCGATAATAATTTACAAAGTCAAATTGTTGCAAATGCCAAACGTGTCTTGTTGGCCAAAATTGAATATGAAGAAGTACAAAATTATAATGAATCGGTTTTGGCTAAATTAAAATCCAAATATAATATCATTAAGCCCGATTATAATCATATTAAATCGAATGTGAATCAAAATGCGAGCAAATTAATTGTCGGCAACACCAATGGACATGGTAAGTGTGTTTTTAAAATTATCGATTAATCGATCAATATATTGGTATAAGTTGTAAAAATATCGAAAGTTTTTATCGATAACAATATTGATTTTCTGAATGTCAAAATACATAATTCGATAACTTATCGATAACAACATATCGATCATAGTATAAATTATCGATTTTTAAACAAATGTATTTAAAGTTCACCACTAATTATCGCAATTTTATTTTATTACCCAAATATCAATATATTATCATTATCTATCGGTCTGCATAGAATTCTTATGTCATTATAATTATTATATAAATGCTAAATTACGATATAAATATATCGTTGTTGGTGCCAGCACTATTGACTATCGTTATCTGGTTTTCATTGCAGTGTGTTGCAATCTAGGATATGTGTGAGCGTGTGTGTGAAAGAGAATACATATATAGTACAAACACATGTGCGTTTGTTTTTCATGTTTTGTTTGTTTTGTTTGTTTTATTATTATTATTATTAATTTATTATATTATATTTTTGTTATATTTTGGGCATAATCACGTGTGTGTTTGTGTACCAAACACTATATATTACACACACAATCAGACATATGAACAAATAGCGGAGTTGTCAAGGCAGCAAACTGGGCAGCGGCAGCAGCAGCAGCGGTGTCTGTGTGTGCATATGTGTGCGTGTGTGAGTGAGTGCGTGTTGGTTAAATTGTAGTAGTAGTAGTTGAGAAGGTGGCGGTGGAGGAGGTGGTGATGGTATATAAACAGAATGCAAAGCAAAAGTATGGCAAGCAAAAACAAGTACCTGATCATAAAGAGTGAGTGTGAATGATGAATGAGTAGTGAGTAACAGACAGAGAGAGAGAGAGAGAGATACAGAGTGAAACAGCGGCAGAAGCAGCGACGTTAACTGCGACGCCCACTCTGCACACAATTTACTATTACTACAACAACAACAACAA
>JBANCX010000573.1:4260-15694 GCA_037040065.1 Dettopsomyia nigrovittata | reverse complement strand
TTGTTGTTGTTGTTATTATGGTTGTTGTTTCATTTGTGTTGTTTTTATGAGTAGCACATGCTTATCGGGTCTCGCTCTCTCTATAGAGTATGTATATAATTTGCAACAACAACAACAAAATACTCTACAATTCGCTGGTTAAGTTCAACAAGTCGTCTTGCCACAAATGTATTATCAACTTGATTTGCTAAATTTCTCACTTTGATCAATTACTTATTCTCTATTTCTCTAAATATTCTTTAAAAATGTTTGTAATAGTGCCATTAAAATATAAATATATATGTATGTACATATGTATGTACATAACCTAACACTTTTGAGTGATAAGATAGACATGTGAAGAGATATGATTGTTAACAAGTAAACAATTGTATGTACAATTTTTATAGGTTAGAAAAACGCTTGCAAATATCATTCTCTCTCTCTCTACGCACACACACAAAGCGCAGGGTTGCCACCTATTATTTTGACGATCGTTAAGTTCAAAGCTTCACTTTCACACACGAAATTAGGTCACACAATATGGCACAGAATCTGTGTGTGTGTGTGTGTCTCTCGCTGTGTCTGCGTGTGTGCGTGTAGGCGTTGCACTCTCAATTTATTGTTGTTGTTGCTGTTGTTTTGCACTGTTCTTGTTTAAAATCGCGATATGGCATCGAGAGTCACAATCGGGCCAACACAATACACAATAGTAGAAGGCGCCACATGAATTGTGTGTGTTTGTTTAAAGATACTGAACTTGGCCTTTCAAAGGCACTCTATCTGCGTGTGTGTATATATGTATTTCGCTTAATGCGCTAAAGTCTCAAATTGGCCAGTCAGCCGATTGACTGACTGAGTGACCGACCGACCAGCCGGCCGGCCGGCCGGCAGGCAGGCAGAGACTCACCGGCCCCAAAGCAAAAGTGCACACAATGCCATCGCCCTCCAAACTAAACCAAACAATCGCCAACGAAACCATCTTCATCATCATCCGCATATTTGGGAGGCACCCTGCGCACCGTCAACGCTCTGCTTGCCACCAAAATGAATTATTGCTCCGCTAAACATCATCAGCAGTACAATATTATGCATCAAACAGCTGTTCGTGCAAAATACCGAACAATACACGAGACTAAAGCCGACACACTCAGAGAAGAGCAAAACACAAAATATATTTCAAACAGAAGAAATTTTTTTGTCTTAATTGATTCATTTTCGTATAGGTCAGTTGCTTAAGAAAGAAATTAAATGATCTTCACGCTATTAAACTAATACGAATATTGTTTAAAATTGTAATTTAAGTTATTAATTAATTTTAATTTTAGAGGATTATATCATTAATAATATCTGTCAATTATAATTGTCGTTTTAAGAGTTTGGTTTCGGCAGATTGCCTGATTTTTAGAAGAGTTTGAACTTCTAAGTATAAATTTTTAATAAAATAATTAAGAAATTATAATTAATTTCAGTTAAGTATATTTTAAATATGATTAAGCTTATAAAATAATCAATTTTCTGATCTGTAACCAAACATTATAAACTTATTTGTATAAAAATCTAAGAAATTATGTTTTTTTTTACAAAATTATAACTTTTATTCTCTTTTTTTATATTAAAGTTTCTATTTTATTAAGTTCTTTTTTTTAAATTATTGCAAATTTATTTATTTTTTAAATATATTTATTATTTTTGAACTTATCTCTTGTTTTTAAAACATTTTTTTAAATTGTTGAATACATTTTAAGTATTAAATTAATTAAGTCTAATTTTGAATTATTCATTGAAAGCTTAAAACTTTTACAATATATTCCAATTATTAATATTAAAACTATTTTAAACTTTTACATAATTCTACAAAACTTGATTATCCTTAACTACATACTTGTGTGTGTGTAAATTGGCAACAGCAACGGTAAATTGTAAAAGATACATTCGCATCCATCCATATGGTAAGCATATTGGCTCAAGTAGGCGACGACAGCAAGACGCCAATGGACCAGCAACAGCAACAGCAACAACAAGTGCCTGCCACTCTCTGACCAAAAAAAATAATAAAAAATATTCTCTTCGCTTGGCCGTCCATCCTGCTGTGTAAAACTATATGTATGTACGTCTCGTGTGTGTGCAATCTGCAAGTTTCAGTAACTCAACGCAACTTATCCAGTTCTATAAAGGGACCAACGGCAACAACATTCTCTCTCTGAGACAAGCAAACAAACAAAACAACAAATATTCAGATACATATATATAAAGCGACATATGCGAGACTCAAGTACCACGCATAAATGCAACTAAGCTGGCAAACTATGAGGATGTTGCCTGATTCATGCCAAATAGTAGTAGTAGAAAAAGGTAACATAAAGGCTACCCAATGCAGCATAGTATTCGAGGTTAGGACTACTCTACTTACTACCGACCAACCCAGATTACACATTCTGCATATGACATTGTGTAAGTCTCTATGACAACGACTCTAACTATACGCTATTTAATCTACTTAATGAGAAATGTTGCCAGACTTTTAGAGTATTCAAATTACATATTAAAATAAGAAGAAGAAGTAGAAAATTATAAAACAATTTTAATATTTAATTAGTTTGTCAAAGTATGTATTTGATATGTTCAATCCTTGAAAGTTATACAGAAAAATAGACTAAAAATTTTGGGATAAATGTGATCTTATATGAAAAATATGCTTAAAATTTCAGAAAAAGAAGATCTTAAATAAAATCTATGCTAGAAGTTTGACAAATATAAGATTTACGTTAAGAAAAACTAAAATTTTACATTAAAAATATGCTAGAACTTTGAGAAAAATAAACTCTTTTGTAAAATATATGATAAAACTTCTAAAAAAAAACTGATCTTACAAAAATTATATTCTAAACATAATATTCAATTATTACCTAAAATGCCATACATGTGCTAGTGTCAAAGCTATTGCCATTTTAGTTTACTTGACAGGGTATTTAAACTTCGAGTTACATAATTGATCTGTCAGTAGAGTACTTCATACAATGTGCGCCTTGCCTTGCCTTGCCTTGCCTACTACCAGTTTGCACTTTGTTTCTATGCTCTCCACATACATATACACAGGCAGGCAGAGCAAAGCGTATAGAGACAAACAGACATACATACGCACAGGCTCGTTATATTAACATCCTGTCGAGTATGCGTTCGGTTCGTTAGCTCGTTCGTTCGTTCGTTTTGCCCATTGCTGACGCTGCTGCTGCTGCTGGCTGGCTGGCTGGCTGGTTTGCATACATCCCGAATAAATATATGTATGTGTGTGTGTATATGTATTCCCGACAATTGCCACCACCATAGAGAAGCAGTCGTCGACTGCAGCCATCAGGCGCGTCTCTCACCTCAAAGCAGTCAGCAGCAGCAGCAGCATAAGCCCCCATCCCATCAACCCACCCGATGCCAACGGACCGTTAGCTTGGGCACGGGGTTCAGTTACACACACACACACACATATACTCAGACACGGATACAGTACTTGTATCCGTACTTCTACTATTACTACCACATATATTTGTATGCATTTATACATATACCCAAAGCAATGAGACGACAAACAACCCAGAATAATCGACATCGACCCACGGCACTGTGGGCCGAGCTCAATACGGCTACAGCTACTACGTCTAATCGAGAGTTTTCCTAAATTTGCCGTATATATGTATGTATATGTATATTCAACAGATTATTGGGTAGTTCTCTATTAGGGATACAGTGAGTTGAATAACATTATATTTGAACTTAAATGTTTCATAGAACAAAATTTTGAAAAATTAAATCAATTTCTAATCTTAATTAAATGAAATAATTTAATATATTATTTAAGAAATTAATATTTTAACTTAAAAAAAAAACCTAAAATTTAAAAATATTCATTTCTTGGAATAAGAAAATATAAATATTTGAAGAAATTCCGACATTATTCCAGAAATATATTTTATTTAAACAAAACTCTTATTTACTCTTATGATTTTTTAATTATTTTCCAAATTTCTAGATGATAAATAGACATTTTTTGGGTCTATGTCAAATATTCTGAATATACTTTTCAAAATATGAAATATTTTTAATAGAATTTTCAAATTTTGTTCAATAAAAGAGAACAAAATTTTTAAAACTTCATTAACAATTAATATTTTTTAAGTAAAACTCAAAAATATCGATTTGAATTTGATTTTTTAAATATTTTTTAAAATTTTCCTAATATAAATTCAATTTTCTTTCGGGATTATATTAAATATTTTGATAAATTATCCAATATTTTAATATAATTTCGAAAACAAATAGTAAATTATTCTTCATTTATAATTAAAAATAAGTTAAAAATATAATTATTTTATGATATTAATCAGTTCTATTAGTTTGGAGCTTAACAAGTCGTCTGGAGTATTAGCCATGACTTTAGACTGAATATTCAGGATATCCATATGTCCCAATCATTTAATGTTTTGAATCATGTTTGCATTGGCAACTGGCCCACTGCCTGGTCAAATACCCTACATTCATTTGGGGACCATTGATTTTTGTATTGCGCTAGCGGCATTGCTGTTGGCTTGCTTTTTGAATGAACTGTAAGCTGTTTTTCTGTTTGTGTGTTTCGCATAGATACAGATACATACAGCAGTGGCAATGGCAACAGCAACAGCAAACGGCAAACGACAACGACACGTACAGACATATCGCAGTCACTGTCGCCGTTTTCCCGCTCTCTTTGCTTTGCTCTGCTGCTGCCTACTATTTCCCACTCGTTTGCTCGTTGGCTCTTCGCTTGCTTTCGTACGTAATTTCGTAGCGGGCCTCTGCTACTGGCTGTACTGTGGCAACGGCTGTGGGCTCAGTAGAGCGAGATATGTATTCGTACTGTAGCCACACAGCCATACCAGTAAATAGCTAAAAGAAAACTGAACGAATTTCAATATACCCTGCCAACTGATGATGAGCTTATATGGTTTTGACAATTAATATTGACTTTATCAAAATATTTCTTTTTTTTAAATATTAATTATCTTTTGATAAAGTATTTAAAGTGTGGTAAATATTGGAATTTGGGTAGTTAAAAAATTAATAAAATATATTTTTTAGTATAAAAAATATTTAATTATTATAAGATCAATAAGAAATGTATGTTTAAAAATTCGAAAATTGATAGCTAAGGAAACCTTTAGCTAAAAAAATTAAAATTTTTAAATACTTTTAGATAATTTCATTTAAAAACAATCGATTAAAAATCGATATTTGTTTTTTAAAAACTATTCTAATGCCGTTCTTTGGATCAAAAGCTTTAAGATTATATTTTAAAAATAATTTTTTAAATAAATTATTTCAAAATAATATTTTTCAAGATATTTTCAATAATTTGTATGCAAACAAATATTATAAAAAATATATTATTTTAATAAATTTTTAACTTATTTTTATCTATAAAAAAAATTAATAAAAAAGTAAATTTTCTAAAATATTTTTTAAAATCATTTTAAAATCATTTCAAACATTTTTTTTCTAGTTTTGGTTTTTCAAAAAATGTTCAAAAAATATTCATATATTTTATGTTTTTTTTTATATTTGAAATATTAATTTTTTTATGGGTACTATGATCCAAAATATGTAATTCAATTGCATGGGCTTGTGTAGTAAACTGTTTCCCGCAGGGCAAATCTGAGTAAAGGCAGCAACAATAATCAGCAGGCAGGCAGGCGGCCATAGTATTCAGTGCCGCTTGCCGTTGGCCCTCCTTACCGCCTCACCTATCCCTTACCCCACTAAAGGGTCCCTTTAGCCGTTCATATGATGTGGCGGCTGCTGCTGCTGCTGTCGCTGCTACTTCTGCCTGCCGTGTGTTCATATAACGAACGAAAATTTTTGTTCAGCTATACTGCTAGTACACACACACATACATTGAAAACGGGGCCAGGCCAGATACACACACACACACAGAGAGAATGTATCTGTATCTGTTAGTGTATGTAATTGTATGTGTGGGCTGTGTATTGCCGTTGCCTCTGCCTTTGCGCACATAGAGCGAACAAACTAACGAAACGTACTGAGCGAACGAATGAACGATACACGCACACACACACACACACATACACAGATACAGATACATTTGTGTGTGTGTATATATATATAGGAAAAGAAACAGATACAGATACATTTTCACTGCCTGCGTTTGCGTCGTACTCTATACACTGGTGTATGCCTGCCTTGGTGCTTTGGTCTCTGCCTCTGCCTCTGGCTGGCTGACTGGCTGGCTTGCTTGCTTTTGCTTGCTGGCTGGCTGACTGGCATTCATTCTGTGTATTTGATATTCCACTGAAGGCAAAAGCTGAACGTATACGTACGTACGCTGAACAAACCGATACCGAGAGCAAGCAACGCAACACACAACAGCCAAAGCAAAGGCAAAATCAAGCAATACAAAAACTGACTTGACTTCAGTATTTCTTTTTTAGTAGAAGAAAATTTATAAAGTGAACGAACAAACAACAACAGCCATCAGCCATCAGCAGTGTAGTGTAGTGCACGTATAAAATAGTATAACCACAAATAGTTGGACTGTAATTAAAACATAAATTACGCGACATTTTCCAACGGGTAAGTGAAAAGTGTCTCACTATGATTGATTTATTGATATATTAACTATTGAATTGCATAAAAATATTTTACTATTGTTTGCTATTTATTATATAAAATTACGTTTAAACATGAAACAACAAAAAATCGCGACCCAAATTTTTGTTGTATAAAAAGCGCAAAAGGTGTCCCAGTCTTGGCTACAAAATTCATATTATTTAGGTATGATATGCCATTAAAATATGTGTTTTTTTAGGGTCTGATCTCGTCCGGTTAAAACCCCATTATACTTTTTTAAAAGGCCCAGTTATTTACATTCATAATTCTCTTCTTCTATTCTGTTCTTTTTGGTTCGGTTTCCCCATTGTTGTCGTCGTCGTCGTCGTCGTCGTCGTCGTCATCGTCGTTGGCGTTATAATTTTTTTTGTTTGTATTGAATTTAAATTTTTGAATGGCGCGCGCGTAAAATTGACGGTTATATTTTGAAATTATATTTCTCTTAACAAATAGCCAATTGCTGATTATTCAATAGCGAAATATACGAAAATAAATTTAAACTAAACAATAACAGGAATGATAATGTCTAAATTTTTATTAAATTTTTGTATTTTTATCTACAAAATACAATTTTTTTATTTTTTCGCAAATTTGAAAATAATTTTTAGTTAACATTTTAACAATTATATTTATTGTTTTATTAGTTTTTAAAATTGTTTTTTTTAGGCATTTTGTTGTTGTTTTTTTTTGTAGTTTGTGAGAGCGTGTAAGTGTAGGCAGCGGGAATAGTGGGCTATCCATGAGGGGACAGGTGGGCGGCATATTTGGTTATATGTGACGACGACTACGTTCATGACATGTTGATGGGCAGCGGGCGGTACAGAGAGAGTGCAGTTGTTGAGTTGGTGAGGGGGGAGGGGGGGGGGGTGATGGGTAGAGTAAAAAGA
The DNA here is from genome assembly GCA_037040065.1 of Dettopsomyia nigrovittata. Classification (NCBI taxonomy): domain Eukaryota; kingdom Metazoa; phylum Arthropoda; class Insecta; order Diptera; family Drosophilidae; genus Dettopsomyia; species Dettopsomyia nigrovittata. The sequence continues at coordinate 8,174 of JBANCX010000573.1, read as the reverse complement.
GAAGCAATACTGTATAGAGAGGGGCAGAGTGATGAAGGGGGGGGAGGTAAGTGGCAGCGGCGCCGCTGTTGCCGCGGCCAAATGCTACTGGCATTTCGTTCGCACAGAGCTCGTTCGCTTCACGCTTTTTATATGGCTGAAGCAGCAGCAGCAGCAGCAGCGGCAATAAGCAGCCAGCGCGTACAGTCGCGTCAAAAATAGTTGAACATGCGCGTGCTTACAATTTGATGAAGAAGAAGAGTGAGAGTTTTACATTTGGTATTGAGTGTTGTATGTGTGTGTGTGTGTGTGAGCAAGCATAAGCTGTTTATAAACATGATGTGCTTTGAAAAAAATAAATAAAATACATAGAGAAAAATAAAATCATCAGAATATTGATTTAAAATAATATAAATAATTTATATAGAATATTTGATATTTATTTTTCAATTAGTAAAAAATATTATAAATAATAAATTTTATTATAATCGATTAAATAAATATTTATCTCATGTTTTTCTAGTAATTTATTATATATGTAATTAATTTAATTATATATTATTTTCAAATATTCCTGTTAGGTGTTTAATTAATCAATTTGGTTAATAAAACAGTTATCTCATATTTAATTAATTAATTATTATCATCAACAATTAATAATGATAATGCAATTGCATTCAATTCCATAATTCTCTTATTTCCAATATTCAGCGACAGCACTGTGCATGCGCTGTTCATATGCTTAATTTTCGTAACCAGTTCGGTTTTTATGGCACGACACTGTTGCGGCCACCGTAAAAACGCAAATTATTTTCTTCCACACACACGCACCTCAGCAGTTGGCTGTTATGCGCACGCAATTTGCCACCACTGTTGGCCACTACTACATACTACACTGGCCCGTCTGCCTATATATGTGCGCGCTCTCAACGCCGCCTGCTCGCCCCGACCGAACGTTCGTTGCCATCAACGATAGCGTCGTTGTCGCTGTCGTTGTCGTCGTCAACGCTGTATGTTGGTTGGTTGGCTGGCTGGCTGGCCTGTATGGCTGGTCTGTTCGACTCTCATATAGAGATACTATGGCTGCCTGTACTACTATTGCGCGCTCACTGGGGCTCTGTTGTATGGCTCTGGCTCTGTGCTGTGTGCTCTGTGTGTATATTATTTGATGGTCTCGCTGTTCACTCGTTCGTTCGGTTTGCCTCTGCCTCTGTGTGTGTGTGTGTATATTTTGCCTCTGCTTCTGTTCTGCTTGCTGCCCTGCCTGCCGACTGCCTGCGCCAGCCATACCTTGCTCTGCCTTGCCTGCCTGCCTGCTTGCTTGCTTGCGCTTGGCTTGCCTGTGTGTAATATTGCTCTACGTTTGTTTCGCCTCACTTTGCATTGCTGCTGCTGCTGCTGCTTTGCTTTTGCTTTTGCTTTTGCCTTTGCCTGGTACAGCTGCTTCAGTTGAATTTCAGTTCAGTTTTCTATAGACGGCCGCAGTACATTTTGTTCAGCGTTCACATCGTTCACAGTGTGTTGTTCAGTGCCAGTGCCAGTAGTACTATATAGTACCCAGCCAGAGTCAGTGCGAAGCAAATATATTTTGTAGACCAAACCGGGCCAAGAGTGAAGTAAACATACTCTACTATAGCGCAGAGCTCATACAGCCAAAGCAAAGTACGTACATAACAGAAATACGAGTATTTTTTTCATTAGTGGGCAATATAATTTTTTACACTGGCGTTTAGTGTTTTGGCCCATGAGGCATCCCACTTACAGTGTCTGTCAAATTAGTTATACCACCTACATGCATGCATACATATATGAAATATTTTATTGTGTTTTGTTTTTTTGTTCTTGCTGTATTTATGTATCGAGTTGACTTGATTTTTATCAGCTATTTAATTGCTTAGTATTTTAAACGTTTAGACCACGCGCTTATGGAAATTGAATATTCGCATTTATTAGTTAATTTCTATGAATGATTTTATGGAATCAATTTTAGTGAAAATTTATTTTTAAATATATTTTAATGTGGTATAATAATATAATTAATTAGTCATTTTTAAATAACAAATAAATAAATAATTTTTAGCAATTTTTTTTTAAATATTATTTTTTATTACTTGTGCAAATTGAACAACAATTAAATGCTTGCACAAACTATTATTATTAATTACAATGATAATTAGCTAGTTAACTTTGTACAGCCACGACTGTTATTTATAGCCCAACGCCCACAGAAATTTTGGGTGCATTAGCTTTTCGATTTCAGTCTTTTGTTGCCATTTTAGCCAAGTGAAGCGCCGCGCCACCACCCACCTGTCGTCGGTTGTTACTTAATGATAGATCTATAGATCCTTAGTATTAGGAGGAGCTTTAGTTATTTGACTATTCGATTTCATATTTTTCCAATTGTCGCCAAGATTCTTGTTCTTTAGTCACGTTGCCCAATTCCGATTTTGATCCCATATCATCGCATATATCGTATTGCTCCATGTTTATATTGAATCGTATTTTGCAGCTGCGTGCGCAAACAAAATAATAATAATATTGCACATCAAAATGAATTCTCAAGCGCTCTCCTCTCTCTCTCTCTCTCAATCTGAGATGGAGCTTATTAAGTCTTTGACCGTGAAATGTGTTTAAATTTTGATTAGAACTTGTTATACGATTTAATGCATTGTGAATTTTGTATGACATGTCAAAGTAAATTAAATATTTTTAAGTAGCTTTGTTTTATGGACCGTGAGTGTATGACAATGTTACTGAAAAATTGAAAGTTTTTCGTTAAAATCTCTGCAGCAAAGCTTTTGATTAAAGGAATTCATGTTTTTGTGCTTTGGATAGTGGGAAAAAGGTTTTTTCCTTTTGTTACTATTTAAAGCAAAAGACATTTATTATTATAATTATATGTTTTGGGACAAGTTGTTTTAATGACAAGATACTTGGAACATATAGAGAGCCCTTTAGCTATCTATAAATTATTTATTGTATGTCCAATGTACTACAGTGATGGGCGTGTTTGTGTTAACAGCGAGGAACGCGTTTGTTAAGATGTTTCTATATAATTTTTAAAAATTAAATTCAATCAAAAAGGTATTTCGTGTTGGGGAGCTTAAATATATATATTTTAAGCTGAGATCAGGTGCTAAGAGAGAATAATGTTCGGAGAACTTGGAAATTTATAATATGTTGGTCAAAAAGTAGGTCAACTTTGTGTTTATCTTTAAATTTGTGTTTTTATATTTATTTACTATTTTCAATTTTCAATTTGTTCTTTTTTGGTTTTATTTTAACCGTGAAAGTTATGAATTTGTTTAGTTTTGTTACTTTGCTTTGCACACATGTTTCTTTCATTCTATTTTCTTGTGTTTTCTGAAACATTTGTATGTTGTTGCCTTTTATTTTGCCGCGTTTTCTTTCCTTTATGACTCTGTGCCTCCCTGAGTGAGTGTATGTGTGTGTTGGTGTGTTGGTGTCGCTTTTCTTTTTATTATTTTTCGTGTTGTTTGTTTTTTTATTTTCTGCATTTCGCGCGCGTTTTTTTTGCTTATGCACTCGTATCGCGAGCACTCGAATGCCAACTAAAAAATGGCGCCAAAACTTTTGACACAATACCTGCACAAAGAGAACAAATAGCGCTATGAAAAAATAAAAATAAAATAAAATAAATATAAAAGAGAGGGGCACTCACACACACACACACACACATTTGCAATTAAAGCTGACGCGTGCCTCTTTAACAGTTATAAAGCTTTTTATTCTTCGCGCTATTTTTTTTTTATATGGTTTTTCAATGAACTCTATCGACTTAGGGGCGCTCAATGTACGCTCGGGATTGCACGATCTTAGATCGTTTATGACACGAAAGCTAGCTTGCGTCGGGTCGCTGTCAACGATAAAAGCTCGTCTTGCCCTTGTTATTGTTGTCATCGTCGTCGTCGTCG
>JBANCX010000572.1:0-15696 GCA_037040065.1 Dettopsomyia nigrovittata | reverse complement strand
ATCAAATGTACCAATTTTATGTCTATCGGATTAAAATTGTAGGTTTTCTAGAGCAAACATGGTTGTCATTGGCTTTCACAAGGAGCAAAGCACTTGGATCGGGGTATCTAGTAGTCGAGCACACTCGACTAGAGCTTCCTTAAATGTTTTTTTTTTGTTGGCGGCGACCACTCATTGAGCACTTTAACGCGTTTCTATTTGAATTTTGGCACTGTGGTTCGCCATTTTGTGCGCCATTTTGTCAACCATTTTTTTTGTTCTCCATTTTGTTTGTTTGTTTTTCTTTTTTTGGATTTTCGTCTGGCTGAGCGCCATTTTGTGCATATTTAAGCGTTTATTTCTGTTTTTTTTTTTTCAACTTCCTCTCTGTTTGTGGAGGAAGAGAAACCATTTTTAGCCTTTGGCTAACGGCAAGTTGATGTTGCCATGCCCACATGCCGCCCACATTGTTGTTTATTTGATAAAAAGCAGCAGCAGCAGCAGCAGCAACAATAATTCAATTTTTTTTATTCAAGAAATGAAATTGATTTAAAGATAAAAATCTAAAAAAAAAAATTGTTTTTCAATAACTAAACGACAATTTACATAAATTAAAGTCAAAAAAATAATAATAAATGATAATACATATGTAGATATATAAATATATATATATTTGTTGATTATTTTGCGTATTAATTTAATTCAAGATTGAAAAACTTGTTAAGCTGCTCTCCCATCACACGCAAACATGTCTTTCAACAATGTATAGCAGGCAGCTTTTGTCAACGTTTATTGCGTTTCACTTGTTGTTCTTGCTGTAGATGTTGTATCAACCGGCTTTCAACTATATATAGCAAGCAGGTTTTTGTCATCAAGCAAGCAAAGAGCAACATAATTACAAACTTTATACATTTAAATCCTGAATGTTGAATAAAAGTTTCCATTTACTGCAAAAGACATTTACTCAGATAGAGATAGAGCCTGCATTTCCGCACCCAAATGGGGCAGGGGGCGGTAGTCCCCCCCAATTTGTAATCCTTTTAATTTTTGTTTTGTAATATGGACACCACATTTGGGGTGTGAGTACGTACGTATGTATATGTCTGTCTGATGACACTGCTGCAAGAGGTTATATACAGAGAATAAACTGAGTACAGAGAGAGTAGAGAGAGAGAGAGAGTAAAGAGAGTATAAAAAGAGTTTAAAATGTATTATTTATTTGCACAATGTTGACAGTTGAGAGCAATGTTGTCGCCTGCTCATTGTTTGCAGTGTTAATATTTGGCGTCTGGCACCAACTGAAGGATAATGACAACAAGGACATTATCATCATCATCATGTCATTGCACTTACAATTGTTTCCCCATTTGTTGGTCCTCTGGGACCAAAATCCATTAGTTTGTCAACAAATCTGTACATTTTGCTCTTTACTGCGTTAAAATTATAATAATTTTTGTTTTGCAGGCTGCACATGGAGCTGATTTGGCCATTAGCATACCAAATAATCCGGGACTGGATGATGGTGCCTCATATCGTTTAGATTATAGTCCTCCATTTGGTTATCCGGAACCAAATACAACAATTGCCTCACGTGATATTGGCGATGAAATTCAGTTTTCACGCGCTCTACCCGGCACCAAATACAATTTTTGGCTATATTATACAAATTTTACACATCACGATTGGTTAACATGGACTGTGACCATAACGACGGGTATGTTTAATCGTATCAATCATATTTAATCATCGATTTATTGATTTTATTAAATTGTTTTGACGCCTACATATGTACATATGTCTCTACTACTATTTCTATCAGTCTAATAACAAAGTAATGCACAAGTAATCGAGCATGTAATGTCATAGTGTCATAAAGAAAGCAATATTGAGGTTAGCTTCTCTTAGTGCTCTCGGCTAAATAACAAATAAATTTAAAACAAGTAAGGAAGCTCTAGTCGAGTGTGCTCGACTACGAGATACCCCGATCCAAGTGCTACCGATGTCGACATCAATGCTAGCTCCTTGAAAACACCAATGACAAACATGTTTGCTCTAGAAAACCTACAATTTTGATCCGATAGACATTAAATTGGTACAGTACATCAATATTATGATGCCAATCACCTGTGCTGAGTCTCAAGATCACAGGTGAAAAATTACACCTGTAAATCGTTTTTTTCGATTGAGGGGGGTGGTGGGGGAAAATTGGAAGAATAAATGTTATCGTTTATTTTCTACACTACACATAATCCTAAATATCAAATTTCAAGTCTCTAGCTTTTATAGTTCTTGAGATAGCTTCTTTCAAATATCACCATTACAGAGGGGAGGCCGCTTCCGATTGTGGAAGTTATGGGCGTGGCATCTTAAACTTTTTGATGCAGTTCGATCAGTTGTCAACTCATTAGTATACATTTCGAGTTTCAAGACAATAGGTGAAAAATTGCACCTGTAAATCGTTTTTTTCATATGAGGGGGGTGGTGGGGGGAAATCCAAAAAAAAATATTAGTGTGTTGCGCGTACAGTATTCGGACCTGTATACCAAATTTGGTTACTGTAGCTCTTGTAGTCTCTGAGATCTACGCGTTCAAACAGATGGTCAGACGGACGGACGGTCAGACGAACATGGCTAAATCGACTCGGTTGTTGATGCTGATCAAGAATATATATACTTTATGGGGTCGGAGATGTCTCCTTCTGCCTGTTCCATACATCGTCACAAAACTATTATACCCCTTTTCCATTGTTCAATGAATCGGGGTATAAAAAACAGTTGCCAACAATAGAAAGTGAAAAATGTTCGTTGCACAGCAACGGCAAAGCCAAAAGCCAACTAAAAATAATATAAAAAAAAAACTAGTTTTTGCAAAAGAAAAAGAAAACAGAAAAAAAATGTTACAAGAAATTTGTATTTTTCAATATGCGGAACATCAAATACCCTAATTTCGAAATAACAAATGCGATCACATGACTCGACTGTACTTTGTTCCTGTGACTGACTGACTGACTGAGAGAAAGTCAGTTGAACGAGAGACTTTGTGTTTGCAGATGCAAAGCATCGGTGGTTCAGTGGTAGAATGCTCGCCTGCCACGCGGGCGGCCCGGGTTCGATTCCCGGCCGATGCAATAAAAAAAATTTCTTTTTTTCTATTTTTATTTTTGTTGTTTTTTCTTTTCAGCACCCGATCCGCCGTCTAATCTATCCGTACAGGTTAGAAGTGGTAAAAATGCAATTATCCTATGGTCACCACCCACTCAAGGCAGCTATACGGCATTTAAAATAAAAGTTCTTGGTTTATCAGAGGCATCAAGCAGCTATAATCGCACATTTCAAGTCAACGATAATACATTCCAACATAGTGTTAAGGAACTAACACCGGGCGCTACATATCAAGTACAGGCCTATACCATATACGATGGCAAGGAATCTGTGGCCTATACAAGTCGAAATTTTACCACAAGTGAGTTGATAGTTCAATTTTGGTCCAATTGGTTTTTGTTTTTGGTTTATAATTTAGGTTCATTTCGGTGTTGGTACTTAAAAAAACAAAACAAAACTCTCCCTAACCAAAAAAACAATCTTATTCTCTTTCAACCCAAATTTTTTTTTCGTTTTTTCCTTATTTGTAACTAAAAACTTAACTAATATATATATATAAAAAGGTCGAAGGACGCGGCATAAAGAATTGTTGGATATAAAGATCTTAAGAGGTAAAGTTAAATAAATAAATTTGGAATGAATTTCTCTCTTCCCCTGTCTCTGTCTCTGTCTCTGTCTCTATGCATGCCAAAAGTAGCAATTTTTTTTAGCATTTCTCATTATTTTAAAGATTTCATATTCCCCTGTTCCTATATAATCTATTTATATTCCTGTGTGGCAACCCTGACCTAGTCAACCATGTCGTCTAACTGACCGACCGCCCGCCCGCACGCCTGCTGGCAATTGGTCAAATTCAAAAATTTTTTTACTTTTTTAATGAGCTTTCACAAGATGGCCATCTTGTCTGGTTGATTTTCAACGATCTGGCAACGTTGAATATGCATATTATTTGAGCATTAAGTTGGTTGCACTTTAAGATATATTTCCTTTAGCTAATAGACATATATGAATAGATATTATCTATAGAAGAACGTAATATTTCAATATAATTCCCTAAAATCCATTAGAACCCAACTAATCCATAACATATAAATGTATAACTAACATAGAAAAGCTGAATGGATATATTGTTATAAACAAATAAAAGCACGAGTTGAGAGACAAGACTGAAACAAAACTGTCTCCACTTTGTTTAAACCAATATCCAAACAGGAAATATTAATCTTAATTAATTATAAGTTGTAAATCCTGTAAATCCTGCATGATTCTATATATGTACATACAATAAAGTAGAGTTAGAGTCTATAAGTTAACCAAATCCTAGTTTTAAAAACAAGGAAAACGGAAATCTTTTGAGATATTCAAGAAACATAAACTAATAATTTGAAAATTTTGTTTATCTTAGAACCGAATACGCCGGGTAAATTTATTGTATGGTTCCGTAATGAGACAACGCTGTTGGTCCTCTGGCAGCCACCATATCCGGCTGGCATATATACGCATTATAAGGTATCAATTGAACCGCCAGATGCCAACGATAGTGTGCTGTATGTTGAGAAGGAGGGTGAACCACCGGGTCCAGCTCAGGCGGCATTTAAGGGTCTTGTGCCGGGACGTGCGTATAATATATCTGTGCAAACGATGTCCGAAGATGAGATATCATTGCCAACGACAGCACAATATCGGACGGTGCCATTGCGACCATTGAATGTAACATTTGATAAGGATTTTATAACCTCAAATTCGTTTCGTGTGCTATGGGAAGCGCCCAAAGGCGTTTCCGAATTTGATAAATATCAGGTGTCCGTAGCGACGACCAGACGTCAGTCGACAGTTGCACGAAGCAATGAACCGATTGCATTTTTCGATTTCCGTGATATTGCTGAGCCGGGCAAGACATTCAATGTTATTGTTAAGACAGTATCCGGTAAGGTTACGTCATGGCCAGCGACAGGTGATGTTACCTTGCGTCCACTGCCGGTGCGTAATCTACGAAGTTTCAACGATGACAAGACAAATACAATGATTATTACTTGGGAAGCCGATGCAGCCAGTACACAGGATGAATATCGGATTGTGTAAGTTTGTAATACCAAAAACTCTATTGAAGAAAACTCTTTTAAAACTCTCTCTCTCTCTGTATCTGTCTCTCTAACAGCTATCATGAGTTGGAGACATTCAATGGAGATACAAGCACTCTGACCACAGATCGAACACGTTTCACATTGGAGAGTCTATTGCCCGGACGTAATTATTCGTTGTCTGTGCAGGCCGTCTCTAAGAAAATGGAATCCAATGAGACAAGCATCTTTGTGGTAACACGTCCATCGTCTCCAATTATTGAAGATTTGAAGAGTATACGCATGGGTCTAAACATTAGCTGGAAGAGTGATGTCAATTCAAAGCAGGAGCAATATGAGGTCCTTTATTCACGCAATGGTACCAGTGAGGTCCGCACTCTTATAACCAAAGAGTCACGATTGGTTATTAAGAATCTACAACCGGGTGCAGGCTATGAACTAAAGGTCTTTGCTGTCAGTCACGATTTGCGCAGTGAACCTCATGCATATTTCCAGGCAGTGTGTAAGTAAAACCTAGAACCCTGATCCCTGAACCCCTAAAAATAGATGAGCTCCCCCTCTATTAAATACAACACTTTGTTTGTTCTTCTTGTTTGTGGTTTTAGTTCCGAATCCACCACGTAATATGACAATTGAAACAGTACGAAGCAATTCGGTTTTGGTACATTGGTCACCGCCGGAAAGTGGAGAATTTACAGAATATTCGATACGTTATCGCACAGACAGTGAACAGCAATGGGTACGTTTGCCCAGTGTACGGTCCACAGAGGCGGATATTACGGATATGACAAAGGGTGAAAAATATACAATACAAGTGAATACGGTTAGCTTTGGTGTGGAGAGTCCAAATCCACAGGAGGTCAATACAACAGTGCCACCAAATCCTGTATCCAATATTATACAATTGGTTGACTCACGGAATATAACATTGGAATGGCCCAAGCCAGAGGGACGTGTCGAGTCCTATATACTTAAATGGTGGCCCAGTGACAATCCCGGTCGTGTTCAAACTAAAAATGTATCGGAAAATAAGTCCGGTAAGTAGCGCTAATTGAAATTGGACCGTAACATATATTTAAACATTGTTTCTCACTTTTTTGTGTACAGCGGATGATCTATCTACGGTACGAGTATTGATTGGAGACCTTATGCCGGGTCTACAATATAAATTTGATATACAAACAACATCATATGGTATATTATCAGGCATAACTAGTCTCTATCCGCGTACAATGCCACTGATACAGTCCGATGTGGTCGTGGCCAATGGTGAAAAGGAAGATGAGCGAGATACGATAACCTTAAGCTATACGCCAACACCGCAATCATCATCTAAGTTTGATATTTATCGCTTCTCGTTGGGCGATGCCGAGATAAAGGACAAAGAGAAATTGGCTAATGATACGGATCGCAAGGTAACATTTATTGGATTAGTTCCGGGTCGTTTATACAACATAACCGTATGGACTGTAAGCGGAGGAGTGGCCAGTTTGCCAATACAGAGACAGGATCGCTTATATCCAGAGCCCATAACCCAATTGCATGCGACAAATATTACGGATACGGAAATCTCATTACGCTGGGACTTGCCCAAGGGTGAATACAATGATTTTGATATTGCCTATCTAACTGCTGATAATCTGCTGGCTCAGAATATGACGACGCGCAATGAGATAACAATTACGGATTTGCGTCCACATCGCAACTATACGTTCACTGTGGTTGTCCGTTCCGGTACCGAATCATCGGTATTGCGTAGCAGTGCACCGCTCTCGGCTAGCTTTACGACCAATGAGGCTGTACCAGGTCGTGTTGAACGTTTCCATCCGATGGATGTGCAACCAAGTGAGATTAACTTTGAATGGTCGTTGCCATCGAGTGAGGCTAATGGAATAATACGACAATTTTCAATCGCATATACGAATGTCAATAATCTGACCGATGCTGGCATGCAAGACTTTGATTCTGAGGAATCGTTTGGTGTCATCAAGAATCTAAAGCCCGGCGAGACATACATTTTTAAGATACAAGCGAAAACCGCAATTGGCTATGGACCAGAGCGTGAATATAAACAAACTATGCCCATATTGGCACCGCCACGTCCAGCTACCCAAGTGGTGCCCACTGAGGTTTATCGCAGTTCATCGACAATCCAGATACGTTTCCGTAAGAATTATTTCTCGGATCAGAATGGACAGGTGCGCAAATATACGATTATTGTCGCTGAGGATGATGCCAAAAATGCGTCCGGATTGGAAATGCCAAGTTGGCTAGATGTACAATCATATAGCGTATGGTTACCCTATCAAGCTATCGATCCATATTATCCATTCGATAATCGTTCCGTTGAAGACTTTACCATTGGCACCGAAAATTGTGACAATCATAAAATTGGTTATTGCAATGGACCCCTTAAATCGGGCACAACCTATCGCGTTAAGGTCCGTGCATTTACTGGACTTGATAAGTTTACGGATACAGCCTATAGTTTTCCAATACAAACAGGTTAGTTTCTCGGTTTCTAACACTCCAACAATCTTATTTATCTATTCTAACCGCTAACCATTGTAATATCTCGTATGTCTTGCCTATTGCATGTTCTATAAATAATAATAAATTTATTTATAGAACTGCTGAGCTCTCCGGGTAAGCTGTTGATCATGTTTAGCTTCATTCTTAATTATCTAAAAACAACAACAACAAATGAAATTAAATTTATATTTTTTGTCTTTTTATAGATCAAGATAATACTTCATTGATTGTGGCCATAACAGTGCCATTGACCATTATTTTGGTGCTACTCTTGACATTGGTATTCTATAAGAGACGTCGCAACAATTGCCGCAAGACCACTAAAGACTCAAGGGCCAATGATAATATGTCCTTGCCCGATAGTGTCATTGAACAGAATCGTCCAATTTTGATTAAAAACTTTGCAGAACATTATCGTCTTATGTCTGCGGACTCTGATTTCCGTTTTAGTGAAGAATTTGAAGAATTGAAGCATGTTGGTCGTGATCAACCCTGCACATTTGCTGATCTACCCTGCAATCGTCCCAAGAATCGTTTTACCAACATTCTACCCTACGATCATTCACGCTTCAAGCTGCAGCCTGTCGATGATGATGAGGGCTCTGACTATATTAATGCCAACTATGTGCCTGGACATAATTCACCGCGTGAGTTTATCGTTACCCAGGGACCACTTCATTCCACTCGTGATGACTTCTGGCGCATGTGCTGGGAGAGTAATTCTCGTGCCATTGTCATGTTGACACGCTGCTTTGAGAAGGGTCGCGAAAAGTGTGACCAATATTGGCCAAATGATACGGTGCCCGTATTCTATGGCGACATTAAGGTGCAAATACTCAACGATAGTCATTATGCTGACTGGGTTATGACAGAATTTATGTTGTGCCGGGTATGTATTGTGCTTGTCGGTCGGTGTTAGTAGTAGTCCATTGTCGTTAATCAATTGTTTTCAATTGAAATTTTATAGGGCAGTGAACAGCGCATTTTGCGTCATTTCCATTTCATTACCTGGCCGGACTTTGGTGTACCAAATCCACCACAGACGCTGGTGAGATTTGTTCGGGCCTTCCGGGATCGCATCGGTGCCGAGCAGCGTCCTATTTTGGTGCATTGCAGCGCTGGCGTTGGCAGATCGGGCACCTTTATAACATTGGATCGCATATTACAGCAGATCAATACGTCCGATTATGTGGACATTTTTGGGATTGTCTATGCCATGCGTAAAGGTAAGTCGCGATACTACGATCCTGAAACCCTACTACCTTATGGTTCTATGATCCTGCGATCCTAAGACCCTGTGACCCAACAACGCAATGATCCTGCAATCAACCGGACGATCCTACCACCCTACATCCCTCCGACCTTATGACCCTGCGACTCTACAATCCTATGTTCCTCCTATCCCACAACTCTATAACCCTACGACCCTTCAACCCAATGACTATAATCGTACAACCCTACGATCCTACAACCTTATAACCCTACGACCCTACAACCCAACGACTCTACACTCCTACAACTCTATAACCCTATAACCCAACGGCTCTACAATTCTACAACTCCCTACGACCCTACAACCCAAAGACTATAATCGTACAACCCTACGATCCTACAACCTTATAACCCTACGACCCTACAACCCAACGACTCTACAATCCTACAACTCTATAACCCTATAACCCTACAACCCAACGACTCTACTCAACAACAATTTGTGTACATTTCAGAGCGAGTTTGGATGGTCCAAACGGAACAGCAATACATTTGTATACATCAATGCCTGCTGGCGGTGCTGGAGGGCAAGGAGAACATTGTGGGTCCGGCACGAGTTATGGACGATAATGAAGGCTTTGAAGGTAGGTCTTTCGCAATTCCCAATGTCCAATAACACAATTCAATCCAAATCCAGACAAAACAAACAAGATTAAACCCAAATCCTATCCTGTTTGCCTGGTGCTGGGCCGCTCTGCGTTAAGCGTTACCACTAACATTCCAACACAAAAAAAAAAAAAGAATTTCCGACAATCCTCTAAAGAATTGTTCCGTTTTTTTTTTATGTGGAACGGTGCTGGGTTCAACATAACTAACCAAAAAAAAAAAATTTGCAAATTTTCTTCTAACACGCACACACACACACACACACACAAACACATATACATATACACACATGCGCATACACAAATGAAAGGCCAAATGGATGAGCATAGTGGTGCCATAATAGCCACAATTGAGGAACATCTGAGAGCATCTCATCATGAACTGCAGCTGGCCGAAGCGGAGGCAATCGATAATGAGAACGCATCGATAATTCACGATGATCAACAGCCATTGACGAGCAGCTTTGGTGGTGGTGGTGGTGGTGGTGGACATGTGGGCAGCAATAGCATTGGCAGCTATGGAGCAGCTAGCAATGGAATTGGTTCCAATTCAATGAGCTCATTTGGTGTGATCAATAGTGGCAATGCTGGTGGTGGAGGTGGAACAACGGATACACTGGACAGATGACATTCGGTTGTCAATCAGAATGATAATAATAATTCGGTTGTTATTGTTCTGGTTGACAATAAGCCAAGTTCGATGATTTGTAAGGATGGTAGCAGCATTGATATCGATAATATGGAACCACAGCAGCAACAGCAACCACCACCATCAACAATAATGACCACATCATTGCCAGCGAATGGCTATACAACATTGCAGCATCGTCGCAAATCCCAATTGATAACATTTAGTGCATCCTCTTGTGATATCAAGAATAGTCTTAGCCATGAGATTATAACAAATGGTTATGCAGGCGCCGGAGCAACTCAAACCAATGGCAGTCAACGCACAAGTCGCGCAAATGTTCGTCTTAGCTTTGCCGAAGAAGATATTATGATAATGCCACCACCACAACAACAACAACAACAACAACAACAACAGACACCACCACCAGCAACAACAACAACAACAATTGTCGAAGATGATTTACTGCGACGTCGTTCCTTGCTCGAAATGGAACTTGAACTGGGCATCGAAGCGGGCGAAGAAGTTGAACTGCCATTGGAGTTGGAACATGATATACATGATGTAGATGTTGAATTATATATGAATGATGAATTCGAGACGCACATTGATGCCAAATCGAATAATGCCAATGATGATAGCGGCGGTGGTAGCTATGAGGATTCCCATGCTTTACATAGTTCATTGGGTGGCAGTAATCGCAATAGTCTCGAAAAGGATGAAGATGAGGATGACGATGACGATGACGTTGATGACGATGATGATGACGATGATGATGACATTGAAGTGGATGTCATCAGCACTGATGTTAGCTGCTATGATCAGCTATTGGGCAGCAGCTGTAATACACGAAATGGGGATGATGATGATATTGCCACACTTATCGGTGATGGTGATAACAATTATAATAAATTGGCTAAACCATTTGTTATTTTGGGTGGTGTTGGTGGCGGTCCAACTGCTATTGCTGAAGCTACCAGTGTAGCTGGTGGCACTAGCGGTGGCGGCGGCGGTGGAGGCGGCAGCAACAGCAACAGCAGCGGCGGCAGCGGCAGCGGCATCGGTGGAATTATTTATGCCAATCCGTTTATGGGTTTGTAAACAACAAAAAAAAATCATTTTTTTTATAAGTTTCTTTGAATGTCTGTCTTCTCTGTCTATCACTGCACTCACTCTCTGTCTCTCTCTCTCTCTCTGTATCTCTGTCACGCTCTTGATTGTGTTTTTGTTGCATGCCATGTTGCCAATATTCACATTTACACTGTTGCATGTATTAGAAATCTCATATTTTGTACAGTTTGTTTAAGTTTAACTTTGTTCCTAATTGTTTTAGCAACTTTTTAAATTGCTTTTGAGATTTAATGTGTTTTCTCTTTTCATTTAGATGACGAGGGCATTGCTGAATCGGGCATGTAACATGGAGGCAACCATCCAAAACTATATCCCAGCAATAGAAAAACAAAAACAAAACTTAAACTTAACTCAAAAGCAAACTCTTGATATTATATACATACATACATACATATATAAAGCAGAATCGAATCGAATCGAATCTCTCGGCATTGGAACATACAATCGATCAATAACGATAAATCCAATCCTTTTTATGATATTTTCATCTATATTCTATCTTGCTGCTAAGGATACAACCGATATTATGCGTAACAACAGACAAACAAACAAACAACAAAAAACATATTTTTTATTGCTAGCCACAATTTTTTTGTATTGTTATATAATTATACCTTTATACATATACATATATATACATGCATATACTATATACTATATATATACTTCCAATTTTTTGTACACTAAATGTTGTAGTTGAAAACGATAACGATAACGATAACGATAACAAAATATGAGCGCTAAATGTTTTTTTTTTACATACATATATAATATATATACATATATAAGATATTAGTCCAAGAATTGAAGCACTGAACGCTCGAGACAACAAAGTCAATAAGTCTGTGACTTTTTTTTTTTTTGGAAATGATTTGATAACAGAACAAAACCTTTTAAATCTATTTAGTTTGCAATAACCTCGTTTTTAGTTCAACAGTTTTTTAAATCAGTTTTCAATTTCTCAATCAAATATGTATAATTAAAGAGCGCACAATGCGAGAGACTCTTGTGACTCTTGCGTCTGCCAAACAATGAGCATAAATGAGATGCCAGAGCCAGACAACAGTTGACTGTTAAGCAAATAGTTCCAAAAAAAAAGTCACACATTTATTGACCAGCGCCCTCGTATACAGATGTATGTTTATAACTTAACCTAATTTATATAGTAACACATACATATACATAGATGTATGTACACTTGTATGTATGTATCAACTATATTAATGTATATGTATATATAATATACATACATACATACACACATAATTGCAATAATTCAGTTACATAGTTTTAAACATGTTGTAGCATGATGTATCATCTAAGTTTATTATTTTTTTTTATATACTTATATACTCTACCTATATATTATTAATATGTGAATGTATATATATGCACATATATATATACATATATATATATATATATGTGTGTGTAATTTTAATTATGTATGTTGTATGTGCTACATTTTTTTTGATATTTGTTTAAATTATATAGAATTTTGTAATTTAGAAGAAAAAAGAAAATATTTTTTTATTTTTGAATTTTTTATTTATATTTTTGCTTCATTCATTCATTTACAAGCCAAAGTTTTAATGGCTAACAGAGCGTCTCTGACACTGTTAATGTTGCAGTTAGCAGTGCTGTTAACAGCAACATAACAGCAGCGCTGTTAACAGCAACATAACAGCAGCGTTGTTAACAGCAACATCACAGCAGCGCTGTTAACAGCATCATAACAGCAGCAGCACCGTTGACCATAACAGTGTGCAGCGAGCAGCAACTCTAACATTAACATCATTTAACATTAACAGCACAAGAACAAATGACCAAACGCATTTTATACAGCGATCAATCATTTACACACACACACACACAACTTTTTTACTCTGAATATATACACAGATGTACTTACATATACATACATATGTACGTATGTAGTTAACATAGTAAATGTTAAATGTTAACATTTAGCATTGAGACCCGGTGCCAAAGCAAAACAGCAAAACGAAACAACAAAAATTAATAATTTAAATAATAAACTAACTAGCAGCAGCAGCAACTTACAACAATAATAAATAATAAACAGTAATTAGCCGCCATTAGTGAAAAATGTAGAAGAAAAACAAGAAAATTTCAAAATTGTTGTACTCCGACAGGGTACGCGACCGATAGACCGATAAGTCGAACGACCAGTCGAGCGATCAACCAATCGATTAACCAATAAATCGACCGACCGATCGATCGACCGCCGACCAACCATGTGCAATAGAAAACGTTTTGCTTTTAATAGTTTTATATTTTAAGAATAATAAATAATGAAGAAGAGGAAACGATAGACAACGAATGAAGTCCCTTCTCTCTACACCCACACACATACTTACTTATATACAAGAGTATACATATATACATATAAACAATAATATATACATATATACAATACATATGCAACACGAGAAACTATCGCGCGCAGTGTCCTGCGATAACGATTACAATTTTCAAACAAAAATTTATCGAAAAAACGCATAAATAATACATATACACATATATACATACATATATATATGACTTGATATTTATATACATATATATAGACGAATTACATATGCATATACAATGTATATTGTAATAATTTGTAATGTTTATCAGTAGAAATATGAATAAAAATAAATAAATAAAAATTGCATTTCATTACGAATTATTATTTGAAATTGGCGCCAGTTATTGATATCGATAGACAACTATCGCATGCAACAGTGCAAGCACTAAGTGCTATCGATAAATGTTACAAAATAGAACTATCGCTAAGCTTAACAAAATTTACATAAAATTTACAATAGAATATTCAACTTATTGAATATATAATATATATATTATTATTATTGAATTAATTATCTCGACTGCTGCTGATTTTATCATTCCCATTGATATTAACAAGCATTGCATCTAGCTCCGATTGTATATTCTCAAATTGATTATAAAGCTGAAGCAACTCTGGTTGTGTCATCTCAAAATTGATATCCTCACCAGCGCCAGTTTTTAGCTGTAACACAGCCAGCGCCGTCTTCTCACGCTGTTGACAATGCGAGGCAATTTCAACATTCAATTTCCAGGCCATATCCTCAATGACATTTGATTCGTAGCGTTCGCTAGCTAAATTATTCATAATGGGCGTTGTTTGACGCACCCACAGACGCAAAATGGCATCAATTTTTGACTCATCGTGCAGCTGGAGCTTCTCGCGCAGCTCCCTTTGCAAATGGCTTGGCTTGATAATGAATGTGGAGATGCGACGCAAAATGTATGAAAATGTTTTAATCAACAACAAGAAATCGGCACGTGGCACACCGACCAAACGCTCTAGCTCCTCCAGCGTATACTCTGGTTCGCTGCTCGTCTGGCCGTTGCCAGCACGATCTGTGGTTGTGACACTGGTGCCGACAGTAACATTTGGCGTTGCATTGTGCATTGAGTGTCCAGTTGCATTGCTGCTTACATTATTGTTGTTGTTGCTGTTGCTACCAGTCGTTGGACTCATCTGACGATGCACATATAGCAGCACTGTTGTAAATGTATCATAGGGCAGAGCATTGATAATTTTGATGCCCTCGCGTGCACTAAATAGTATAGAAATTTTGACAATCAACAACTAAGATCAAATACAATTTTTTCGGCAAATTACTTACCGATCTGTGATCTTTATCCAATTGATGCTCATGATTTTTATTATTTCAACTCGATTTGCGATGAGCAAATACAAAACAAACAAATGTTACCATTCAGCGCTGCCATATGTTATGCCGATGAATTAGATGGCAACATTGTTGCAGTGTAGTCATCGATTATAATTCGATATAGGATATTCGATACACATTAACTGTGTATCGTGTAACGTATGCTGCGAGTTATTTTTAGCTACCCAATCAATAAAAAAAAAAAAAAACCAAATAACTTCTATTTTTCTTTGAACCTTCCCGCCAAAGTGTTAGGGTTGAATATCCAATTCAGTTTGCTTGTCAAAATTTCACCTTCCACTATGCATTTAATTTTCTTTTCATCGTTGTCGCAACATGTAATTTGAAGCTTCAAAAGCTACTGAAGTACCAGGCGACCAGAAGTCAGCAGCAGGTCAATATATATTATTGTAGCAACTAAAAGTATGCTACGAAATAAATTGTGTGCCGAAGGAATTAAATGCAGCAACTAAAAGTATGCTGCGAATTAATTAAATCGCAGAAGGAATTAAACGCAGCAACTAAAAGTATGCTGCGAAATAATTTTTTTTTTTATTTATTTAGGAAGGCATACGGGGTCACCAATAAACTCCTTTATGTCCTTGATCTCTGTTCTTTCTGCCTATTTAGGCGCGC
>JBANCX010000570.1:2950-14596 GCA_037040065.1 Dettopsomyia nigrovittata | reverse complement strand
TGCCTACTTATCAATCAGTCAATCAAAACAAATTTCTTTAAAGACAATATTACTTCTTCAATCACAAGAAAAATGTGTGAAAAAAATCAAGATTGTATCTCCTGACGCTTCAGGCTGTTTACTGCCTACTTATCAATCAGTCAATCAAAACAAATTTCTTTAAAGACAATATTACTTCTTCAATCACAAGAAAAATGTGCGAAAAAATTAAGATTGTATCTCTTGCATTGGTTACCAATCAATCAGTCAATCAAAATTGTATTGACTCTAAATGCAATACGAGCAAATATTAAAATGCAAATACAATATTATTTCTGTGAGTGTAGTTCTCTTGTTGTTGTTGTGATGGCTGCTGTCGCTGAGCTGAAGTTGGCTGCCATTTGTTGGTCGTTGACAGGCGCCATTGGGCACTTGGACTAAGGCTGGGGACTGAGACTTGGGCTTGGACTTGGACTTTTGTTGTACACTCTCTTGGCAGCTGTGGCCAAGAGCAGTAGTACCAGTAGTAGGAGCAGCAGCAGCAGTGGGCGCAAGTGTTTTGCTTTTAACTTGGTCAAGATTAATATTCTGACAGAGACACTGGTCAACAGAAGTGCAAGAGATAGACACAGAGAGAGGTATAGAGAGAGAGAGAGAATATCTGGGCAGTGCATCGAAGACAGTGATAGAAACTGAACAGAGTTGGCATAAAATATAAGCAGTAGGTGGTAGGCAGGAGACAGTAGACAGTAGGCGTGGCAAAAAAGTTATGGCTTAAAGTTTTGGACTTTTTTTCTTAGCTCTCGCTCTGTTTTTCGCTCTTTCTTTACTCTAAATGACCAGAAGGACTATTGAAGTGGGATATGTGATAGAAGTAAATACGAGAAAGGGAGGAAAAGAAAATAATGGGGAGAAGAAGACAAGAGCAAGACAGAAAATAAAAATGACAAAATATGAAGAAGAAATATAAAAAAAAAGGAACAAAAGAAAAATGCAATTTGTATATAAAGTTTGTGGAAAAGTTAGAGCTCAAATGACATACGAAATGAAATTTGAGGTTAGGATGAAAGCAAATTGCATTAAAAAAATGCGATAAAATATGCAATAAAAACAAAAGATAAAAACTGAGCTAAGAAATATAATTAATAAATAATTTGATACAAAATGTTAATTATTATGATGAAAACAAGTCATTTGAAATCGATAAATGGCAAAAGAAATCGATAACGATAACACAGGATGACGAACAACAAAAACAAAATAAAACGTGAGATAAAAATCGATATCGACAAGAATGGATAAAGACCACAAAAGAGAAAAAATAAACAAAGCAATTATACAAAATTATCGATAAATATTAATCGACGGAGAAATCGATAACAACAAGAATACATAAATATTACTAAAAAGAAGAAATAAGTAAAGTAAAATAGAAGAAAGTAGTAAAATAGATGCAAGATAATAGAAAAATAAATAATGGATATGAAAAATGCGTTTTTTTTTGGCTTTTTTCGTTTATAGTAGCTTACAGCTTGAGGTAACTTTGATACAATGTTTCCTCAAAGAAAGGAAGACAGAAAGATGCGTAAAACAGAGGAATAAAAAGGAACGACAACTGGATAGATAGAGAATGCGAATGAATTGTAAGCGTCAAACAAAGCTAATCTAAGGGATTGCACAAAAAAGGAGAATCTGAGAATTAGAACAAAAGATAACAAGAAAAATAAATGAATGTTTGAGGAACATCAAAAGCATGAAATGAATGAAGTCAAAGAAAGAGAGAATGCGACAATGAAATTAATAGAACAAATAAAAAAGTTAAAAAAAAGAAAACAAACAAAGAAAGAAAGAGGAAGCGCCAACAAATTTAACCAAAAAAAAAGTAAAAATTTACGCAATTTCTCAAAATGTTAAACAATAACGAGAACTGTAGAAGAAGAGCAAAAAAAAAAGTGAAAACCAAAATGAAGAAAGACACTAGAAAGAAAAGAAAAACAAACCATTTAAGCGCTGCGTCAGCATAAGAAATGATTTTTTAAGTACAGCATCAACAAAAACAACACAGAGACAACAACAAGAGAAACATATAAAGGGTTAAGAGGCTAAAGGGAGAAACAGTCACAATAACGACCAAATATCCATCAGCGGGCAACGTCAGCTCGTCGCTGCCAAACACCAAACGCCCCTTGGCCAGGCCAACTGGGCGTGGTCGCTGACGACAGCATCAAAAAAAGAAACAGAAAAATGCATTAGCCAAAAAAACAAAAAAAAAAAGAGAACAAAATAAAAACAGAAAGAAAACTTACGCTTCAAATGCAACAAGACGCTAACGATAAAGGCGATAAAAGAAACAAGAAAGTTCTCTTTCTCTCTCTCTCTCTCTGTGTGTGTATGTGTGTGTGTGCTCAAAAGAAAGTAAGCAAAGTTGAAGATGAAGGAAAAACGTTCAAAATAAATGATTTTTTGGGGGAGAATCACTTGCCAAATGCCAATGAAAAGTGCAAAATCAGCTAAAAGACGAAAATATTAAATGATTTGTAGCAGATTTATATACATACATACATATATATCGGAGTATGTATGTATGTATGTATGTGTATTATAGGTTATGTCAAAAAAGCGGAAAAACATAAATCTAAAATCTAAAAAAAAAAAAGTTTCAAAATTTCAATTGCTAAACGCGTACATACCCTGTACAAATAGAGACAATACGAAAAATGAATTTTCTATTAAATTAAATATTTGTTTCAGATTAAAAACGAAATTATCAAGCAAATTGAATGAATATTTTATAAACTTAATTATTAAAAACAAAAGACAATTTAGTAAATTGAAAAGGTTTTATTTGAAAATGTTTAATAATTAATAGGAAAGTACTCAGAAATATCAATTTTATTCAACTCACACTTAATTCCAAGAATGAAATTAGTTCAAAAATTTGCAAATATTATTTAAAATTCAATTTTTAGATAAAAAAAATCTTTAAAAAACATAAATTTAAACCTAAAAATATATGAAATGTTTCTAAAGTATGAAACAAGGGTATAAATAGAAAAAATCCAAATAAATTATTCAAAAATATTGATTCAAAGCGCAGAAAATTCTATTTGAAAAAATTCAAAATGTCCTTTACCTTCGACTAAACTAACTCCATTTTTTTTTTGTGGGAATATTTCATAGACAACACAGGTATCATAAATGCAATGCAATCATCAGTAGTTAAGTGAAACAGGTGCTTTAAACACACACACATGCATACACAGAGCACAAGTTGCGTTTAAATGAAGGCAAAAGCATATCAAAGGATGTAAAATTTTCAATACAAGCCTCGCTTGAAATCACAGCACCACTGAGAGTTCATTTCATTGGCATTATGGGTATGATGGTTGTTGGGTATGGTTTGGTTTGTCGTCGTATACCAAAAAAAAAAAAAAAACAACAAAAAAAATGGCGGCAAGGCTCTCTACGATGATGCATCATGGAAATACCAAATTTCACAACGGAAATGACAAAAAGAAAAAGGTGCAAAAATAAAAAAAAAAACAAAATTGTGAAATTGGTAAAGAGCAGGAAAAAAGAGGTACAAAAGTAGTTGGTTGGTAGCTAGTACAGCAGCTGCAGAGTGTTCATGTGTTGACCACAGGGCAACGACAAAATATTCACATCATTTTCGCTCTCTCTCTCTCTCAGACTCTCGCTCAATTTTTTTTTTGGGTGGTGGTGTATAGCTTAGAGATGAGCCTGTGAGTGAAGTGAAGTTCTATAACGAGAGAGACACACACACACACACACACTGTGTGGAATAGAGAGACTCACACACACACACACACACACACATTTGCCACATCAGCAAATGATGTGAAAATGTCATTTCCAGGCAATGGGCAAGGGGACATTATACATACATACATATGCACAGACATACATATAAAAGTACGAGTTGGTTGAGCGGCTTTTGCCGCAATTGGAGACCGAAATTGAAGTCCATCTGAGCTGTCGATGGACACACATACACATTTACAATGAATTTGTGGCCAGCGAGAAGTAAAAAGCACACACACAAAGTACAAAAACTAATGATGGGTAAAGGCGAGACGTGTTGGATAGTGTATGTCGTGCTAGTGTGCAGTGCATAGCCACTAACAACTATTGAGCTTATCAAATTGCCCATGCATGTCACACACACATACATATATATATACAGAGGCATAGTACAGACATCTATATACATACATACATATGTGTGCATAGACACTGAGAGAAATTGTGTTAGAGTTAAATGTGTTGAATATGAGAGCGAGTTTATTTAAATTGAAATATATTTAATTATTTTTGAGAGTTTTTTAAAATAAAAATCTCAAACAATTCATAATTTTGTATTTTTTAATTTAACAAATTAACAATTCATATTAAACCAAAAACAAATTGGATTACTTAGAACACAATTAATGCTTTTTCGAACAAACAATGATAAATTTTTGTTAATTCACATTTTCATGATTTTCTGCTTCGTTAATATTTGATTAATTATTTGAGCAAAACAAATATAGTTTCAAAAATGATTAATTAAACATTATTTTCTATTTTTTTCTTCTAAAAAATAACATTTTTTTAGTATGCCGCTTAAGATAGAATATTCAGTTGCCTTCATAGAGGAGTCTTATTATTTGTTTTATTCAACATACATTTCTTTTGTAATTTTAAATAATTAGAGAAAAAAAAAACAATTTTTTTGTAGTTTACGAACACTGAAAATACAAATATATTCTTTTTTTCTTTGAGTGTATTATGCTACATTGTTTGGCTGTGTGTGGCAAGCAAATCAAATTTAATTGAACCATTTGCCAATTTGCAGAGCACGTATGTACCAAAAAAAAAAAAAGCCAAAAAAAAAATTGCAGAACTTGCTACTTATAAGTAAATTAAAGCTGAACGACTATCAAATATCCTATAAACTCAAATTTCAACATACATATTATGTATACGCAATGTGTACATCTTTAAACAAAAGCAAACAACAACAAAAACTGTTGCCTACTTATGAGCGTCGGAAACATTTTAAGCACAAAATGCGATAAAAACCACAATTTATGGCTAAATACAAGCCAAAAAAATAGAGAAAAAGAGAAAAATTGTTGTTTTGTGGGTGTGTTGGCCCATCAATTGAGCATGTCACACAATACGAAATGCTGCTAATTTGCCAGAAACAAGCCAAAAGCAGACAAAAACAAATAAAAGCCAAACACTTGAATTTCGATTAACATTATTTTGTTTGAGCCAAAAAAAAACAAAAAAAAAACAAAAAATTGATTGAATGAAGCTCTCACATTGAAGGCTTGTTAAGCGTGGAGCTTAGTTATGGACATGGCAACAAAGACATTGCCATTTAACTTGTCTTTTGATTTTTATTATGCCTTCATTTTGTTTGTATATATGTATGTATGTTGTCTAGTATTTAGTTTTAATATATTAACATTAGTTTATTATGCCAATGGCGCTCTTTGACTTTCTCATTATATTCGGAGAATAAATGGCATAAATAAAGCCTAAAAGCCTATTTATGGTAAAACACATACATTAAAGATGAGAAAGTTGACCCAACACACTGACCTTAACAAGATTGAAACTAAAAGAAGAACTTGATTTTGTACTTGAGATAAAAAACTTCTTTTTTTTGTCGAGGAACAAATATAAAAAGTTATCAAAAAAGAAATAATTTATTGAATAAAAGACATAAAACTATATCGTAGTTCCTTAATTGAGATCTCCTTAAATTAAATAAATGAAGTTAAAGATCAAAAAAATAAACTTGCATTTCAAATTAGATTTTGGGAAATGAAATAAAACCGTAAACGGAACTTAAAACCGAATTCAAATTGTCCGTGTGCTAAAAATCTATATTTTCCTTGAATATTTGATTTAATTATAACTACAAATCATAATATTTTGATTTAATTTCCTGTTTGATGGAGTATCCAGGTTTCGGTTATTAAAAATAAAATTAAAGTTCGACTCAACAGTGTGCTCGACTACGAGATACCCTGATCGTAGGTGTTTGAAGTACCAATATTTACGATATATTTACTTAGATCAATTGATTGGATTATATTTAAGCGCGTAAGTCCCAAACATGTATGAACATGCTTGGAAAACATAAAAGATTTTCCAACAATCGTTTACTTTTCGACCGAATATTATCAATTTTATCTCCGTACGAATCAACATTGAGAGTCTCTAGCTCAAAGAGTCTCCAAGCTGGACGCGTTTATATCGACAAATAATAATCGATTCAGCTTTTGATTGTGTTAAAGAATATTTATCTAATTTATGTGTTTGAAGTTACCTCATCCAACTGACTGTTACATATATTCTTACAAAGCTATAATACCCTCTTTCAGCTATATATTTTTTTCAAATGACGTATCAGGGTATTAGAAATAAAAAAGTTTTTCAAATCATTCTCAAAATTCATTTAATTTCCAATGTCTATAGAACTTTGCCGTTCCGTGTGTTTTGTACTTTGCCGAAGCTGTTCGGTATTTGCGTTGTACAATTAATTTGGTAATTTACTTAATTTCTTTACTTTTCTAAGGACTGAGAGAAAGAACATGAAAAACAGAATAAAAAAAAAAAACAAAAATGGAGGCAAACATTTATGCTGCCAATTAGGCATTGACTCTTTGCTCTCTGCACTTTGCACATTGCTCTTTGCATGACCTATGCAGCCGCCATTTGTTTCGTTTATGTCCGCCATGATCGATTTGCGATTGTTTTCCAACTGTAGTTAACCCTGTTGCCCTCTAACTGGACTAATTTGTACCCTCTCTTCCTCTGTCTTTCTCTCTTTATCTGTCGCTTTCTTTCTGGCTAATGGGAAACGTGCGCGTTTTGCTTCAGTTGGTTTCAGAAACGCGACTTTTCCAACAAAAAAAAAGGAAGAAATTTGCTGAAAGGCACAAAAACTTCAAATTATGATAAGTCGGACCGAGTTAAGTTCATTGAAATTTTAAATAGGAAATATATAAACACTAGCAGATAACCCGAAGCTTCGCACCCGGTGCATATGTAAAAAGTAAAATACGAATCCGAGAAATTTTGTACACAGATAATTAGGATTAAGATATATGGATAAGATTTTCTAACTTAATTCTTAAGGAATCTGTCTGTATTTTGTATTCTTTTTTTTTCCCTTGATTTTTAACTGAATCTTTTCACTTGAAAATGTGTTTTTTTTTTACAAAAACAACTTCAGTATCAGAGAGCTTAGTCAACCGCAAGCTGTAGTTGTACTACTTACTTGTACATCCATCTATTGATGCCAGGGACTTAAGATTCATAACGATTGGCGGAGCTACTGAAGCGTATGGCACAGAAAGTTTCATGCAAGCAAATTACTCATACGTCATGTTGGCCCAGAAAGTTGTTGCGTTTTTTCTTTGTGTTATACCCTGCATTGTTTGGGTATGACAGGGCGTGTGTCTGTAAGCCACTAGTGCAAACGTGCTTTAATAAATTTAAAATACTGAAAGATAATTTATGCAGGGTATCTAATTAGTTGAGCAGTCTGCTTGATTATTAGTTTTTTTGTTTCTTTTGTGTTTTTTTCTTTTTTTTGGGGTGGCAACAGCTGCTGCTTTACTAGTTGGCAAATGACTAATTGCTGAGCCACTTGACCAGCTGCTGTTCTCTCTCTCTCTCTCTCTCTCTGTCTCTCAAATGAGCGCATAACTTTTCTGTGTGTGAGAGTTTGTTTGCTAATGCTTCTTCTTCTCGTTGTTCTTCTTACATTATGCTTTTGCTGCATTTTCATTAAGTTCGAAAGGCGTTTTCTGACCGAAAAAAAAGTCCCAAGTCAAGTTGGATTTACGTTTCATTTTGCTTGTCAACTGTCTCTGCCTTTTACCAACAAATGATGCGTAAGAAATGGGCAACTGCAAGTAAATAGTCGTACGACTAGTACTAGTATATTGATACGTACATACGTACATACATATGTACGTACATTCATCCATTTTGTTTTTAATATTTTGTTTTTGCTTTTTACTTGACTACGTGCCATTTTGATTTCCGGACCATTTGGTACGGTTCATAGCAGATCGGGGCTTAGCTTGGGCTCTTTAACAAACATTTTTCTTTTATTTTTGTTATTTAGCTTGTCTGGATGAAAAAGTTGGTTTTTTTTCTTTTTTTTTTGGTTTTTAGGGCTAATAAATATTAAAGGCTGCTAACAGGAAGTGCAGCTGAAAGGCAGCAGCAACAACAACAACAACAACACCACCAACGGCATGTTGATGATCATGTGTTGTAAGCGTTGGGCGTTGGCTAGTGGGTGTGGTTGTGTGTGTGTGAGTCGTAACTGCAGCATAAAAATATGTGCAGTCGGAAACAAACGAGCGAGCAAACGAGTTGAGTAAATCAAGCCGCACTTCCGCTTCAAGCTTCACTTGAAAACATACACACACACACACTAACACAGTCGCACACAAAGTAATATTTTGTATTGCCTGCTTTTTGGCGCTCGGCTCACTGCACAAATGAAGCGACAGCCCATGCCACCACTATGGACAATTTACGGAATTTTTGATGACAAAATTTGTAAAACACGTTTAACATCAAAAGAAAATAAGTTAAATCTTATATAAACTTTGAATATTGCAGTTGAGTTGTACAACTAGTACAAGGTGCGACTTAGTTAGTAAAAGAGTTTTCTTAGTTCAACTTTTATATTTTTCTTTCCTATTTCGCGTCGCGTCGTACGTCTCGGTCGGATCCGAGCCTTATATACATGACTTCTGTTATCCAAGTTTATATGAATTTATCTTAAAGTATAAGCCGGACTGTTCTAAGAATCATTTGATCTTATATAGTTAGATAACTAACATTTTTCAAAACTATTAATTTTGTTTTTTTTTTTTTTTTTAGCATTAAAAGTGTTTTAAATTCCCAATGGTTTCATGTAGTCCTATGTAGCTAGAGCTAACCTCTACTCCAAACTGTCTGTTATTGGAATGTTGCTTTATTTTGTTCCTGTTATTGTTGTACTGTTGTTGTTGCTGTTGCCTGCCTGTCTAGTGTTGTCTACTGTCTGCATCTAACTGAATGAAAGCTATGGCGCGTTGACTGATTTCGAATAGATTCTCTCATGTTTTTGCATGTACTACAGTACGAGAGGCACAAAATCCTCCATAGGTGCAAAATAGCGCACTCCAAGCAACGAAGCATGTGCACATTTCTTTCTTTCGTTTCTCTCTCTCTCTCTCTCTCTCTCTGTAAGTGTGTGTTTGTGTGTGTTGCTCTGTCTCTGCGCTTTTCTTATTTTTGTTTCGTTTGCTTTTGCCTGTAGCTTGGCTTTAGTGTTGCCATTTTGTTGTTGTTGTTGTTGTTGTACTTTCAACAATGGCATAGTACATAGTACACACTGAGGCCTCAGCTGAGGTTTGCTGTTTGTATGGCCTGTATGGGTATACCCTGTAAAAATGTGTTGTGTCATTGTAAGTGAGCTTAGTTGGGTTGCTTGATGGCATAATGTTAAAATTATTAAATATAGTAAAATTATTATTATAAATAAATATATTTGAAAAGAGAAAATAATTTGACTTTAGTTTTGTTATTTTTATGATTTTATAAAGATTTTCGAAATTTACAACGATTTTATTTGAATTTTGATTGATTTTGATAGAAAACTTAATTTTATTTGATTGAAGCTTGATTGATTGTTGTTTTAATCAATCAATTCATTTTAAACTTAATTTCAATAGATCAGAGTATCAACAACAATTTATTTATAATCATCGGAAAATCAAGAAATAGTGGAATATTGATAACATTCAGTTTGATTGAAGCTTGATTGATTAGTGTTTAAAATAATCAATTCCATTAATACTTAGTTGGTATCACTTCAATCAAAAAAATGTCTTTATATTTATTGTGTTGGTATGCAGTCTTAGTCAAGCTTTTATAGGGTATTTAATAGTTGATTTATATGCCAAAGCTATTTCATTTTCACTCATGTGGGGTAGCTCTTGTTCTTATTATTGTTTTTACTAAAAATTGTGTGCGGCAAAAATACAGAGAAAAAAGAAAAAGCAAAGCAAACAAATACTAGAACATAACAAAGTTTGTCTGGCCTCTGCAACAGGATTGTCGAACTGGGAACTGGGTACACGGAACTCAGAATTTGGAACTGGGAACTGGGAACAAAAAAAAAAAATGAGAAAGACACACGAGGATTGTATTGGGAGTTCAAGTCGACGCAAACTTAACGATGTGCTTAAGCGGAAAACAACATTTTTGTTGTTGTTATTCTATGTCTGTGGGTATTGTTTGGCAATTTCGGGAGAAATATCTTCACAGTTATTGTAGCCGCAACGCGTGTTCAGACTGCAACAACAACAACAACCAACAATTGTTGCAACATCGAGTGTTTAAATTTTTAACCAGTCGATTGGCCCGATTGGCCCTATTGACTGGGAACATCTTGGCAGACACCAATTGCATACAATATGAGCATCGTATGGCAGTGTTGCCACGTTTTTCTTATTTTTTTGGTGATAGACTGTGCAAAATAGGATTAAACAAGATGAGAAAAATGCTTTTGTCAATTTTATGTAGGAAATGCAACAATGTGGCAAAAGAAAAATAATCAAATTTAAGAAAATATCGAAATTCAATTGAAATTTTAAGAGAAAAGTAGCAAAAATGTTCAGAAATATTAATAAAATTTTATTAAAAATTAATTTTCTTATATTTAAATGTTAAAATCTAAAAGAATATATAATTAAAAGTCTATATATATATAAACTATCTGAAATGGCATCACTGATCCAAATATCTAACCTTCCCCGTTAAATATCTATCTACACCGCTGCTTCAAGTATTCAAAGTCAATCCAAGGAATGACAAACTCCGTGTTCGTGCTTATTGTTCTACGGTATTATAGTACGATATGTACTTGTAAACTGTTGCCGTGTACGGCTGTCTCAGCTTTCGACTTAGTATTGAGGTGTTAAGCCAAACATTTCTGGCGCAAATTTGTGTTGTACGCCGGACATGCAAGTTGCCCACAGTTCGGGGCTAGATTTATTGTTTGAAGCCAAAACACGGCGTATACTTGATATATTTATTGTGCATACAGCTCGGATAACTTATAAATGTGTAAATGCTGAACTTAAGCTGACTTACAAACAAAAGCTGATTGCTATGGCACATGAGTGCTAAATTCGAAAAGAATTAAATAAAGAATTAACCGATAAATGATCCCATCAATCAACTTATTATATAAAAATTTCCTTGAAAAAATGATTTAGAGTGTGACCAACGCAATTAATAAATCTTTCAATATTATATTTTCCCTTAGATAGAGCCTTAATAAATTATGACAAGTTGATTTTAATTAAATTGGATTAAGGAAATCCTATTCTAAGATAATATTTAACAAAAAAAATAGAGAAAAATATTTATTTATTTAATTGCATTTAATTAAAATAGTTATATGAATGTTTTGAATACTTATAAGTGTCATACAACTATATACATACATACATACATATGTATGTATCTGAGTTGATTTTATGTATTTGAAAATAAATTACTCATTTGACCGCAAAAGGAATGCAATTATTTTATAGTCATGAATTGTTCAGCAAACAATGTCAACATAATTAAACA
>JBANCX010000568.1:0-11948 GCA_037040065.1 Dettopsomyia nigrovittata | reverse complement strand
TGCCACGCCCACGTTTACTGCTTGTCAATCTTGTTGCCATCGCACTGAAGATCATTATAGATTTGTTCATTCTGATAATCGCTCTTCAGCTGGGTGACCAGCTCAACGGCATCGTCCTGAAAAAAAAAATAAGAAAGAAATAAGAAAGAACTCTTTGTTTTTTAGAAGTATATCATCACTTACGCTAAACATCACATTCTTCTCGCCCTTCTGGTATTCGCCAAAGAGCGCAAATACATCAACAAACTTGCCATTGGCACCGAACCGATCCGAAATCAGAGAGAACAAATGTTTGATGGTCTCCTGTTCGACGGGCGTAGTATCAGCACGTGCGAAAATTGCATTTGGCAGATCCACCTCCACATTGCAAGTGGCGAAATCAGTAACTGGACGACGTTCTAGAGTGGGGCAAACAAGTTGCCAGTCCTTGTGCTGTTCCAACTGCTTGGCTGGCACAATCATGAGCTGTTCCTCTGTGCCGGTTACCAAGTTGCAACCATCCAGATTACGGCGTTTGTTCATCAGAACAGCACTGAGGCGGACACGTTCGCTGGTATCATATAAATTGCTGGCAAGCAGTGGACAAGGATTAGTTAGGATTAGTTGGTTTAGTGGATGGTTTCGGGTTTACTTACAGGGGCGCCTTCATTAGTGCATCACGGCTGAGCGAAGGCGGTGCAATGGCTACCAGGACATCATCGGGACGACGTTGCTCATAGACCAACGGCAGGAGTTTATGTTTACGGGCATCCGCATATTTGGAAGCCTTAACAACGGTCATATCGGCTGTGGTATTGCCCAGATTCTCAATGCAATCAACTGACTGGACACACTCCAGTTCAGGGCGTGCATCACGGGCATAGGCAGCCCGGTGTAGGGCCTCACACTTGGAGAATTCAGCATCGGTCTGAGCGCAGAGACGCAGCTTACGGATAGCACTGCCATCACGCTCAATCACATCCTTATAGCCGGCACGCTCCAGATAGACTTTGGGATCGATGGCCTCCTTCTTGCTATGATAGAAGGCACTGGGCTGGATAAGCAAATGAGCAGCAGCGTCCTTATTTTCCGCACGCAAGCCATTGGCAAAGAAGCGCTCCAAACGTGATTGAAGCTGATGTAATTTCTCCTCACCATGGACGGCCAGCTCATTGGAAATGTAACCGCTCCAGGGACGCTGTGCCCAGGAACAAGCAGGTCCAGTGATGGGACGACGTGTTCCATCCTCGCACAAATACTCAAAGTCCTCGGGCTTACCTTCGGCAGCTGGAGCCGTTGCACTACCGGTCAGTCCAAAATACTTCTTAATAAATTGCACCTTGGTGAAGGCCACATCACCCTGACCCTTATCCAGACAACGTATGGCACCATCATAGCCACTATACTTGTCTGGATAGTTACACTGGGCGGGCTTCTCGCACAACGCACATAGATTTGGATATTTCTTCTTCAGCAGACGATCCGTATCCGGATGAGTTGAATAGTTACCAACCAGACAGGACTGCGAGAAGAATTCCGACAGAGATTTAAGCTCACGCTCGGTGGCTGAGATCTGCGGATCGGCAGAGACCTTAAGGACATGCGTATTCTTCAATTTGGTAATGGGAATCCTGTAGCCGACATTGCGACCAAAGCCCGTATGGCAGGATTTAACGCCACGCAACTGTTGCAAGTTCGTTATCGGAGAGCTTTTCTTTACCAGAATAATACCTTCATAACGGAAATCGGCTGAAAAAAGAGAATTAAATTTTATTTCTAGTATATCCTTTATATTCTTAGGCTTATTTTTCAAGAAATCTCCTGAATCTAAGGATACTTGAAAACAGCGAAAATAAATATAGAAAAAAAAAAAACGTTTTCTTTTATATTGTATTGATAAGAAAACTGATTAAAAAAAATATAAATAACTTTACATTTTCCGAGTGTACTCAACGATCCTATTGAGTTCGCGTTGGTTTCCGTGTCCTGATATTTAATTAAATTTAATTATTTAAATGTTTACTGCTCGTATATTTTTATATCTATCCGGGAAAGTAACCCTTTTCTTTGCTTGAAATAAAATGAAAAATCTGTTTTTTAACCTAAATTTATTTATTTTTTTTAGATTTCTTTATATTTTCTCTTGTTTCTTTTTCTAACTTTTGAGTTCTTCTGAAATACATCACTGGGTAATCATATAAGATTTCGATTATTTTTTTAATCTTTTTTGAAGAAGATCAGTTTCTGAAAACTTTCTAAATTAGAGTAAAATATTTAAATATCTTCCTAAATTTCACTTTTAATTTTGTTTTGCGTTTTTCTTATCGTTTTCACACTTTTCTCACACAAGATCGCTTTTGAAATGCACTTTATTGATTTTGATTAGAAATTTAATTTCACTTACCATCCTTATCGTCCTGGCTGCGTATTTCGGAAATAACACGATAATCCTCATTCTTGCGATGATAGGCCATATACATATCCTCCGGTTCACTGGCCAACACATCAGCCTTACGCTGTTCAATCAGTTCCAAGCATTCGACACGATCACGTCCCGAGACACATTCCATGCGTATGCCTGCCTCTGAGGGATCCGCTAACAACTTCTGGCAATCGCTGAAATAAATCTGTGGCACACAAAGACGATCTGCATGGAGGAATATGCATCGTTCCATTAGTTTTCATCATTCTTATATATATTTTGAAGTTTATCTTACAGATGGGCTCCTCTGCAGCCACTTGACTATTTGGTTGCTGCACCAGCAGCACAAACAGCAGCAGCATTGCTGCCGGCAGAATCCGAGTCATTGTCACTGTCGCCATCGTTGCTCAACTGTAGAGCTAAGCTTGCCGGCCGGCGGCTTTTATAGCCGTTGATCGATCGTTGGGGTCGTTGTTGCGATGAGCTGTTGCTGTCTTACTTTTTTTTCCAATTGCTATTATATTTTTTTTTTGCTCTATTTGCTATTATTTTTTATGCGGTTTGTTTTTATTTTTATTTTCTTTAACTTTTGTTTTGTTTTCTTGTTCTCGCTCTCGTCCCCACACATCTTCTCGCTGTCACACTGTCACTCAGTCTCTTCTGCTCTCTTGGTTGCACTTGTGCGCGCGAGCTCATTCTCTTTTGTTCTCTGTTGTGATCCAGTGCCCGCAAACAATTTGATTGCCGGTGATCTTTTTTATTAAGGGACAATCACAGAGACAACAACTTTGGAGCTGACACACTAGTCTCAGGTGTGCACAACCTGTTGATACCCTGTATTGTGTGTTGAGTAAAAAATTCAACATTTTATTAGTTGAGTTAAAAATTTTAGTTTTTAATATAATTGAAAATTAATTAAATTAAAAGAAAAAAATATCAAAAAAAATAAATAAATAAATCAAAATAAAATGCAGAAGATTGAATTTCAAGACAAAAAAGAATAGATAATTTAAAAATAGATAATTTAAAAAGCATTGTATTCTATGAAATTTTTTAAACAATTTTAATGGACTTATAATAAAAATAAGAATCTCAAATTTTGATAATGATTCAAAGATAACCAAAGAACTAGTCTAAAAATAAAAAATTCAGGTTTTTTTTCAATTTATTTTGCACATTTCATATAATTATTTAACTTAATATAATTAATTTTTTAAATAATAATTTGTTTTCATATAAATGAATATATTGATACACATTTACAGGGTATTCAATTAAACGTATAGTACATTGAATGTCTAGAAAATTCTCGGAAATTTTTTGCCGGGTTCTTCCCAGCTAATCTAGAAACCTCAATACAAATAAATACATATAATCCATAAAAAAAAAGGAATCAATAAAAAATAAAAGAAAAAATTATATTTCTTTTAGATTAATTGCTTAATTCATCAATTTGTCGATTTAAAAAATTTAATTTAATAGATTCACAGAAATATAATATATTGATAACGAATACAATTATTAATATAATAAACTATTAAAAATATATTTAATTAATTAGATTTTATGATAAATTGATTGATTATCATGATATGGAACATGGCATAAACTGGTAAACAAAGAAAAGTGAAAATTATATTACTTTGTTTGTATTAACAATTTAACATTATTATTATTTACATAAAAACTATTAAAATATTCATAAATTCATAAATTTCAATTAATTTAAAGTGCGAAAATAATTCAAAAAATCAAATTAATTAACTAATTGAACATAAATCAAAATATAAATAATAAAAAATTTAAAAATTCTATAAAATCTATTGTCTTTATATGTAGAAAAGCTGGCAACTCTTGAGAACTAATCGACTTGTTTATAACTATTGTACAAATATATATATATCTATATTTGTATCTGTATAGGTTTCTCAGTACTTGCTTATATTTATAGATATATTTTTTATATGTATTTTTTAAACAGGTTTATAAGCTTGAATAAAATTGATTAGAGCAGCGCGCGGTTTCAATTAAATTTGTCGACTTGATTCGCTTAATGGAACTTAAGCACTTGAGTCCTCAGTTCCATCCGTCCTATAGATACATACATACATATGTATGTACATACGTTCCATATAATAGGCTCAGTTGGGTGCATATCACTTGACGACCTGCAGAAAGCACAGGCAACTATGCAAAACTCAACCTGTCATCATCATTACTATTATCATTATTGTTATTATTATTTTTTTATTTTTGCTTTAGATTGATTTATTTGTATATCAGAGAACCTGTTTCATAGCGAACGAGAGAGACAGTCTGGATGGAACAGCAGCAGGGATACTCAAGCGAATGAACCCCTTTACGGAATACGAAAATAAAAATTGTTTTTTTTTGCAATCTACATATTTAAAATGCATGTGATTTGAAAGCAAAAGTCGGTTCTGGTAACTAAATAAATTGTCTGATTTTTTGTATGTTGGTGGGTGGCAGGTTTATAAACGAAGCTTAATGAAATTCAGTGGAAAATTCGAGTAAACAAGATAACAAAAGTGATGATGGACATGCTGGTGTTGGGGGTAAGGGAAAGTCCCTTTTTTTCTGTATATCATTCTGTCAATAATTATGTAGTTTGTATTATTTATTGCATTTGCTCTGTAGTTGAATCAATTATATATATCTTGCTAAGTTGTTTATCTATTTAGGCCTATATAATAGATACATTTATTTTGTAGACGACATTTATGTATATGCAGTATATATATATATAGTATATTTAAATCACAGGTCAATTGAAAAACACAAGGCGTAGCCGTTCGAGACGGGACTTTCCAAGCGATGCTTGGGGAATTTTAAATTAAAATTAAATCAAAGTTGTGCAGCAGCAGCAGCAGCAGCAACGATAGAACAACAACAATCACATAAGCAAAACGCAAGCAAAATTTTCGTTGTATTTATGTACTTAGCATGAGAAGAACTGGCTATTAAATATGTAAATTTGTCAAATAAAGTGATTTGTTGATTTTCAAATTGTCGCGCCAAATTCATAGCACTCACAATTGCCAGGTGGCAATGTTACGTAGTTAGCTAATGCGCCATCTGGCGTCGTGCGCTTGTAACTGCCAGTTTATGTCCAAAAAATATACAAAGCAAGACGGTCACACCGAACATGCATTGTTTATAAAAATTCACGTGGGACATTGCTTCATATATTTTTTTAAGCTCGCTGTTTTTTTTTGTGTTATTTTGTTGGTTTTCAATTAAAAATATGCCACCCTTTGCACAAGAGGGAAACTGCTTAATATACCGCGGCAGTAACTTCTTAAAACAGCGTCTTGTGCTGTCCTGCCTGAGCGGTAAACCAGTGAAAATAACAAAAATCCGCGCGGATGATGAACGGGAGCCCGGACTACGGGAATATGAGATCAGCTTGATACGCCTGCTAGACAAAATAACAAATGGCACTAAAATTGAACTCAATCCGGCTGGCACAAGTGTCATGTTCAGTCCGGGTCTGTTGCATGGCGGTCATGTGCAACATGATTGCTGCGTGCAACGAGGCATTGGCTTCTATCTGGATGCACTGATTGCCCTGGGACCCTTCTGCAAAACGCCTCTACACTGCAATCTGCGTGGCGTTACCAACAGCAAAGATTCACCATCGATAGATCACATTAAGGGTGCTGCACTGCCGCTACTCAAACGTTTTCTGCTCGTCGATGATGGCCTCGAGCTGCGCGTGGTGCGTCGTGGTGTTGCACCTCTCGGTGGTGGCGAGATTGTCTTCAATTGTCCAGTACGCAAGAGCCTGCGTGCCCAACAATGTCAGCAACAGGGTATGATAAAACGCATTCGCGGCACAGTCTATGCCTGTAAAGTGTCTCCGGCTATGGCCAATCGCACTGTGGAGTCTGCCAAGGGCTGCATGCTTAAGTTTCTGCCCGATGTATACATCTATGTGGATCAGAATCGAGGTAAAATGTCTGGCAATTCGCCAGGATTCGGCATTTGTTTGGTGGGCGAGACAACAGACGGTGTTTGCTTCGCCGCCGAATCTATTTCACATACCAGAGAAGAATCAGAAACGCCTTCCATACCCGAGGAACTGGGACACGATGCTGCTATGCGTCTGCTTGATGAAATTTATCGCGGCGGCTGCTGCGACTCCGCATATCAATGGCTAGCGGCTCTATTCATGGCTCTTGGTCAGAAGCATGTCTCCAAATTCTTGACTGGTGCTCTGTCCACATACACAGTACAATTCTTGCAACATTTACGTGACTTTTTCTCTATAACATTTAAACTGGAAAATCCTGAGACGAATGATGATGATGAGGACGATGACATGCGTGGTGCCCAAAAGGTTTTAATGACCTGTGTGGGCATTGGTTATACAAATATTAACAAACGTGTTTTATAAAATTATAGAAATACAAATATTGTTGCTTATTGTAATCTGTATAAGAATTTTTTTTAACATATTTTCATGCTTTTTAATTTAATAAACGATGTAATCTGTATATGAAATTGAAAATTAATAATTTTTTGATAAATTTTAAATTTCTACGCCAGAATGGCAGCACTGGCAGCCAGTCACAGCAGCTGATGCGCCCTCTGTTGGCGTTTGACAGTAGCTAGCCGATTTTGCCTTAAAACATGAAGTCTGGTCACACAGAACTATACTCAACTACAATTGAAATTAAACTAATAATTTAGTCAAACAAACTATATTAATAATAAAGAAGAACAAATTAATATTAAACTGAATTCAAATAATATAATATAAATAACTTATGTTAATTTCTATAATTCGCGTGCATAACAATTGTTGCAACCGCTGGCACTAATCAAATAACCAGCACGCCATCTGGCGTCTTTTAACAGTAACTAGCATGCGAACACGCAAGCCAATTATGTGTCAAAATATATATATAAAAATCTGGTCACACACAATATTTTCGCCCCGAATATGACACGTCAAGTACATCAGATTTTGTTCGGCATACAGTGAATTATAAAAAAGTTAATAAATTAATAATTAAACAAACGCACTTAATAGAATATAAAGATGGCCCAATTACCATGCTTTACGATCATCTATTCGCCGGATCTCGAGGTCCCCAACGAGATGCAGTTGAAGCAAGATCTTGAGAAAGGCGACACAAATGTCAAAATCGAGACATTGAAAAAGGTGATAATGCTCTTATTGAATGGGGAACGTTATCCTGGTCTCATTATGACCATAATACGCTTTGTGTTACCCGTGCAAAATCATACGATTAAGAAATTGTTGCTACTCTTTTGGGAAATTGTGCCCAAGACATCAGCGGATGGCAAATTGTTGCAAGAGATGATTTTAGTTTGTGATGCATATCGCAAGGTAAGTGATTGATTTACTAATTGATTGATTGATTAATTAAATTGATATATTTCGAATGTGTGTGCCGTAGGATTTGCAACATCCCAATGAGTTTCTACGCGGTTCCACGTTGCGTTTTTTATGCAAACTAAAGGAACCAGAGCTATTGGAGCCATTGATGCCCGCTATTCGGGCTTGTTTGGATCATCGACATTCGTATGTGCGCCGTAATGCTGTGTTGGCAATTTTCACCATTTACAAGAACTTCGATTGGCTTGTGCCAGATGGTCCCGAATTGATTGCCAATTTCTTGGAGACACAACAGGATATGTCATGCAAGAGGAATGCATTTTTGATGCTCTTGCATGCGGATCAGGAGCGTGCACTTAACTATTTGGCATCGTGCATTGATCAGGTGCAAAGCTTTGGCGATATATTGCAATTGGTCATTGTGGAGCTCATCTATAAGGTGTGTCATGCCAATCCGGCGGAACGTTCACGTTTTATACGTTGCATTTATAATTTATTGAATTCGGCATCGAATGCGGTGCGCTATGAGTCGGCGGGTACATTGATTACTTTGTCATTGGCACCCACAGCGATTAAAGCAGCTGCTGGCTGTTATATTGAGCTGATTGTCAAGGAGAGCGATAATAATGTTAAATTGATTGTATTGGATCGTTTGATTGCCATGAAGGAAAATGAGAACATGGAGAAAGTTATGCAGGATTTGGTAATGGATGTGCTGCGTGTGTTGGCCGCACCAGATATTGAGGTACGCCGTAAGACACTTGCCTTGGCCATGGATTTGGTCTATTCTCGGAACATCAATGAAATGGTCCAAGTGCTCCAAAAGGAGGTGGCCAAGACGCACAATGTGGAGCATGAGGATACGGGCAAATATCGCCAATTATTGGTCCGTACACTGCACACCTGTTCTATTAAGTTTCCGGATGTGGCTGGCAATGTTATACCCGTGCTTGTTGAATTCCTTTCGGATACCAATGAGCTGGCCGCCATTGATGTGCTCATCTTTATACGTGAGGCCATACAAAAGTTTCCAACGCTGCGAGCTTTAATTATTAAACATCTGCTTGAGGCATTTCCACAAATCAAATCTTCAAAGATACATCGTGCCGCTGTCTGGATATTGGGCGAATATGTTGAGGGTGAACAGATATTGGAAGTTGTTGAGGTCATACAGCAAACACTTGGCGAGTTTCCCATGGTGGAGGCTGAACAGCGTCGTCTAGGCGGTGATCAGACAGAAGAGCAACTCCAACAGCAGCAGCAGCAACAACAGTCCGGTTCAGCAACGACAGCTGCTAGCAATGACACAACCAATAACAATAACAACACCAATACAACCACCAGCAGCAGCACCAACAAGGTCACTTCCGATGGCACCTATGCCACACAGAGCGCTTACAGCTTGGCACCGTAAGTATTATCGAGTCCTAGCAATCATTTGATTATCGATAATTGTGCTTAATTCTATGCCATCTTCTGCAGTGTTACCAAGAAGGAGAAGCGACCACCTTTGAGACAGTATCTGATGGATGGTGATTTCTTTATTGGTGCCGCTCTATCGGCAACATTAACCAAGTTGGCACTTCGCTTTGCGGAGACACCGCAACCAGATGAACGTACACAGAATCGTTTGATTACACAGGTGATGCTCATCATGAGCTCCATACTGCATCTGGGTAAATCTGAATTCCCCAGCAAGCCGATTACATACGATGATTCCGACCGCATTATGATCTGTCTGCGTACGCTCAGCGAACGTACTCCGGAAGCTGTTGCCGTATTCATGAATGATTGTCGTGAGGCTTTGGGCAAAATGTTAGATGCCCAGCATGAGGAAGATTTGCGCATGCTCAAGGAGAAGATGCGTGCTACGGCCAAGGTGCAGCCTGATTCGCCGGTGCTGTTTGCCCAACTTTCCAATGGACGCGACAATCCACTGGGCGAGAATGTCTTCGAATCGAGCCTTAATCAAGCCGTGGCCGGCACTAAGAATGCCAATCAGCTCAATGATATGTCATCGCCT
Source organism: Dettopsomyia nigrovittata (assembly GCA_037040065.1). Classification (NCBI taxonomy): domain Eukaryota; kingdom Metazoa; phylum Arthropoda; class Insecta; order Diptera; family Drosophilidae; genus Dettopsomyia; species Dettopsomyia nigrovittata. The sequence continues at coordinate 2,138 of JBANCX010000568.1, read as the reverse complement.
AATAATAAACTTAATAAGGTCACTCAGCTGACGGGCTTCTCAGATCCCGTCTATGCCGAGGCCTATGTCAATGTTAATCAATATGATATTGTTCTAGATGTGTTGATTGTCAATCAGACAAGTAAGTGATTTCTTAAAGCTAATCCAACTAATTTTAATTAATATTCTTCATATTTCTGCTTAAAGATGACACTCTGCAAAACTGCACACTGGAACTGGCCACTTTGGGCGATCTAAAGTTGGTAGAGCGTCCGCATCCTGTGGTCTTGGCGCCGCGCGATTTCTGCAATATTAAGGCCAATGTAAAGGTCTCCTCCACAGAGAATGGCATCATCTTTGGCAATATAGGTACGTGTTGAATTCAAGTTTAGTCTAGTATACAAATGGACACGTTTTACCTTTTATTACCTGTTGCTACGACACGAACACACGCGACGATTGAAAGTATATTTTACATGATTTATTTGGGAAAGACCAATGTTAAGTATGCCATCATTGAATTCGTGCTGAGACAGGGTCCAAGCGATGAATATATTTTAATCTAATTTCGACTAAATGTCATTTGATCTTTCACTTTGATAAATGAAACTTCAAAGATCTTGATTTTTGCGTGTTATTAAAATTCTTTTTACCTTTTCATCCTTTCAGTTTATGATACAGCGTTAAATTCAAACGTTGTGGTACTCAATACCATTCACATTGATATCATGGACTATATAATACCGGCCAGTTGCACCGACACCGAATTCCGTCAGATGTGGCAAGACTTTGAGTGGGAGAACAAGGTGACGGTCAATACCAGCTTCACCGATCTGCATGAGTATCTCAAGCATTTGCTAAAGAGTACCAATATGAAGTGCCTAACGCCTGAGAAGGCTCTATCCGGTCAATGTGGTTTCATGGCCGCCAATATGTATGCCAAGTAAGTGGAACTAAATGAATCTTAACTGCTTTTGTTTTGCTAATTTATAGCGTCCAACTTATAGGTCCATTTTTGGAGAGAATGCCTTAGCCAATCTGAGCATTGAGAAGCCTGTCGATGATCCCGATTCAAAGGTAACCGGACACATACGTATACGTGCTAAGAGTCAGGTAAGAGACTGTTTAATATATGCATTTCGATCGTATTTATTTAATTAATTAATTTTTTTCAACAGGGCATGGCTCTTAGCCTGGGCGACAAAATCAGCTCCTCCCAGAAACTATCCGTGCAGGCCGCCTAGTTAATCAGCAGCAATTATAAAATCAAAAGTAGCTGCGGTTGTGGCAAAAATAAATAGAAATTAGAATCAACATCAGGAGCAGAGGGCCAGCACAACAATATTTAGGAGGTGGCTCAGCCACGGCATTATGCATTCCGCCTGATTTTTTGAGAAATATTTGCAAAATAATTTAAAAGAAGAGAGGAAGAGAAAAAGAAGACCACAGCAGCCTATTACATACATATGAAAATGTTATATGCAACTACTATATACATACATACATACATATACACACACACAAACACACATACATACATATGCATAATTAATAAAGTTAACCGCCCCAAAAAAAAAAACAAAAAAAATTTTTTAATTGTTTTAATTTTAAGTCTTATCGTGTGAAAGACACGACTGTAAACACAAATGAAAGCGAGACGGCTATAGATAAATAAAGAACTAACAAAGCACTTGTCGAATGTGCTCGGCTACAAGATACCCCGGATTTCAACAACAATTGAAGCTGACAGATCTTATTTGCTTTGTAACATTCACGTTTTTAATTTGTTCATTATGAAATTAGTACAGTAGATAAATATTAAAATAATAATTATCTTTGGCGAATCTGCAGGTTATAAGATAAAAATTGTACATGTTATTCAATTTATTTGTAATTTGAGTTATATATGTATGTATATTAGTGCCTACAGTATTCACGAACCTGAATATCAAATTTGGTCTCTCTAGCTCTTAAATAGTAGCTTTTGAGAGATGGACGAGTTTTGAAAATGGGATCGGAGTATAAAAATACGTTTTGTGGTTTATCTTCATAGAAAGTTATTTGTAGAAGACATTTCTTATCTTTTTTTTTTTTTGTGGACGTAAAACGAATGCAAAGACTGCATCCTTAATGTTTAAGTGGCCCAACGACACCAAGCC
>JBANCX010000567.1:0-15758 GCA_037040065.1 Dettopsomyia nigrovittata | reverse complement strand
AAAATTTTAAATTGTTTTAAATTCTTTCGCATGTGTTGACAACTCTAACTGGTACGTGATTAAAATTATTGAGTTGTTCATATAATTTTCCTAATTTTTTCTCTCTTTAAACATTAGCAAAAGTTTACTCAAAATTTATACATTTAAAAAAAAAAATTTCAAATTCACGAAACTAAAATTGAAAAGAAATTAGCTGATGTGGCAACACAGAACACGGACATGCATACACAGACAGAGACATATATGTACATATATAACATACATATGCATATGTATGTACATAATTCGATTTGTGTCCTTGGGCCTGCCTTAGTTCCAACTTTCGTACTCTTGGACCTTCGGAAATGACAACGACATGTAAATACTTTCGGATCCCTGCCACCCTGCCACTTGGCTTCGTATTTAGTTGACAACAACAATAAGGATAACAGCAGCCAAAAATAAAAATAAAACTTTTCTTTTTTCTTTATTTATTTATTTTTTTTCTTTTCGTTGTCCCAAATCGAAAAGCACACGAATGAATTTTCATTCAATTATCTTGAACATTTGCCTGTTTGCTGTTGCTCGCCTACTGCGCATCCTGTTCAGGTCGTCCTGGCTGCTGTTTGTTTGTTTGTTTTATTTGTCTGGGGACTGAAACTAGTCCCAAACTGCACAAGGGACAACACACACACACTCACTTTCTCTGTGTCTGTCTCGCTTTGTCTCTGTTTTGTCTGTTTCGTCTGTTTTGGGCCACGTTAAGGCCCATTGTCTTAGTCGTTTGGCAACGTTGACTGAAAATTCATAGCCGCTCTGTTTCAATTTTAGCCTCTGCTCAGCGACTTTGACTCTGTTGTCCTCCCCAGCCGCTGGCTAAACTCCATGTTCCCTGTACCCAGTACCCTGTTCCCTGTTCCCTGTCGACCCCATGCCCCATTTCGTTGCCATAAAATTTCATTTTATCAAACAATGAAAACGTGTCGGCCAAATACAAGTTTATAAGGACATAAGACACTCAAGAGGTGCGCGCGTCTTCGAGCAACAACAACAACAACACAAAAAAAAATCACAACTTGACTCCTCCTCGCACATTTTCACATTGATCTTATCATTATGCCTGCTCTGTCGTTTATGGCCAAGTGCCATCCATAACTGGGGGTAGTTAACATAAGCAGGTCCAGCTTTTGAAGGATATTCGCTTAGTACATTACATGGATTAGCTAAATTGTAAACCAACTTATACAACAACAACAACAACAATACTTAAAATGCTAAATGGTTGGGAACAAGAAACGTTTGCGAATGACCCACATAAAATAGAACTGCAAATTGCCTTAAAAATTTTATTTAATTATTTCTTTCGAGTTTATTTCAATTTACTTTTCTTTTCATTTTTATATATTTTTATATCTATAGCATATTCTTCAATTCTTAAAAATTTACTTTCATATTTTCATTTTGCATATCTCTAAAGTTTAGAGCATAAAAAAAAACAAATTTTTGTTTCTTAAATTTATTTCCAAAGGTTATTCATTGTTGGATACACTCAACTGAAGCGTATTTCTTATTTTTATTATAACTTAAAAATAGTTTTTCTAACAAGATATTAAGTAATAGAATAATCAAAAACTGTTTTTCTATTTTTTATTACTTACATATATGAGAACTACGATCCAAGAATTTTTCAAATTTTTCATTGAATTTATTTATAGAAATTCTTAAGTTACCTACTTTGTGGATACATAAGATGAATTAATTAAAATTAAGAGATAAGCATACGATACAACACTTGGGCCCAGCTTTTCCCTCCTTTGGTGTTAGACTTCGGCAATTTTACATCTTATCGCACACTTACACCATCAAAGGAAATGTGTGTTACGAAAAAAATAACAGAACTCTGAAGCTTATAATGTTTCTATACATATGTAGATGTATTATTCAATAATATTTCTTTATTTTTATTTTTATTTATCTATCTTTCGGACTTAGAACACCTCCCGCTCAACCGACCGAGTTGAAAATCGTCATTTAACGTGTGACAAGTTCGAAATAAATAATATAATGAAAAAAAATCGAAAATTAATATTTAATTCAATAAAATTTATTATTTTTAATTATCCTCAATCATTTCAATAGTTTTTATAGTGTTTTTGTTGTTTTTATTATAGTTTTTATTCAAAATTCAAAATATCCAAAAAGGAAAAAAAATTGTATTTTGAATTTTTCTTTTTTATTTATTTTTTCGCATTCCTTTTGCTCTAGCTGTTGCTGATGCTTTTCAATTAAACTTTTTTCAAATGATTCTCATCTGTTTTGTTATACATTAAATTCGTTTTCTTTGTTGTTTTTTTTTTAAGATTTGATTTCTTTTCATTTCAAATTTTATAATTTTTTCTTTTTGCGTTTTGCGTTTTGCAATTTGCAATTTTTGATTTTTAATTGGCCGGACAAGCAACAAACAAAATTTGTTCAGTCAAATTGCAAAATAATTTACTTAACAAAGATTTCTGTATTTTATTGATAATGTGGCCGCTGTTGTTGTTGTTTTTGTTGACTGTTGATAAGGCCAATGTCCTGAACACAAAGATGGCCATTAAGTGGCATAAGGCCAGCCTTAAAACTTGCTTAATTGGCTGCTGCTGCTGCTGTTGCCAGCAAAAATATTTGAAAAACTTTTTACGCAAAGTTGGCCACAAAAAATTTTACGAATATTACGCGAAGTTTTTTTTTTTTTTTTTGTAATTTTTCATTTTCATTTTATTTTTTTCCGAGCCACATAACTGCTGAAAATTATGTCAGTTATGAATTTATAAATAGAGCTAACTGAATGAACTATATACCAAAAAATTAAGAAATGTTATAAATATTTAGAAGAATGTTTTTTTTTAATATTTATATTTATTTTAAGTTTTTTATTGTTTATAACGATTGATATTCTGTTTTTCCAATATTTATATATATTAGGGGGCCGGGCACGGGCCGGGCCAGTCCTGGAGCCTCTATCGAGCGCGGCCTAAAAAACGTGCTCTTTGCGTGCGGGTCTGGGCCCAGGAAAGAAATCTGGGAAAGCCCGACTGGTTCGTGTAGCGCGATAGGCTCGTAAAACCCGGCAGGTCCTACTTGTTAAGCTTTGCCCACCATCGCCTCGGATGGGATAACAACTTAAGACTGCCACCATACGAAAGTAGACTTCTCCTAATTAACTTTCCTAACTTTTAATTAACTTCTTTCCTATCTCGCGCCGCGTCGCACCTTTTGACGTTGCGTATACGTGTCACACGTGAAGTGACCGTGCACCTCGGCTAATTGGGCGGAAGGTGGCTCTTTCGTGGCTTGGGATCCACGCGAAACAAGCCTTGGCTTGATGTCATTGCGCCACATCAATACGCAGCTCTTGTACAATTCTACGTCCAAATGTAATATTATATATGTATATTATACAATGTTGTTTAAGCCTATTTCTTAAAAAATCGTTGTGAAGCCTCTAGGTTCAAGATATTATTACTGGATCTAAGTATGTATCAGATTCTTTTTTATAGACTATAATTTTGTTATATTAGTATTTTTAAGTTGTAATATTTAAGAATGGAAAACAAACTTTTGGTTCGTGTGGCAAGTACTATAAATTTTGAAACAATTTGGATAGAGTCTACTATATATAATACAATATATTGTTTCTACCTATTTTTTTTAAGCTATAGGGTATTACAAGGAAAATCATTATTTTATTTTATATAGACTTTGGGGCTTGAACTTATATTTCAAAAATGTTTTTTATTTGCCATTCAAATTTCATTAAATTTTTCTTTGGTTTTCCATGTCTGTTGTAATTCAAAAGATTTTAAATTTAATAAAAAAATTTTTATTTTTTTTATATTTGATCAACTTTTAGCAAGTGAAATTTCTTTTGTTTTAAGAACTAGAAAGTTTTTCATTGTGGCAAATGAAATATCAAAAGAGATTAGAAATGTTTCTCCTTCTTTCTTCTTTGTTTTTGTGTGGTCTCTTATGCTTATTGTAGTAGGAGTAATAGAGTTCTTAAGTAACTTGGCCATTAGCCGAGAAATGTGGCCCAAAAAAGAAAAAAATTATTTTTTTTCTATGCAGGCTCTGAGCCTAAGGTTCAAGTTGCTGTTGCAACATATCAACCTTGAAGTAAATAAGAAGAAGCACAAGCAGAAGGGAAGAACAGCAACAAGGCCAACTGCCAATCGGCATCAACATAGTAACTGTCAGCCAATGGACTCACCATTTTGACCTGGTCCGAGTGCGGCGGCTCAGGTTGCAACAGAACACAAAAAAAATCTTTTGACCTTTGCTGCTGCAACAAAAAACAACATGGCCCAGTACTTGTCTACCCTTTTGGCCTCGTCATTGTTTGTCCCAAAGCCCCAAACTGGCAATAAACTTGTCTATTTTAGCACACAAAACTTACAGCTGGCAAACTATGCCAACTTATTGTTGTTGGCTGTTGTTGTTGCTCTATTCTATTCTTCATCTTTATCTTCTTGTTCTTTTTACTCAGCTTGTTCGTCTTTCTTTTATTACTATTAGTTTGTATGTATGTGTGTATATTTGGCTGTTCGTTCTTCGTTACTGAGCCGCTTTTAGCCACAATCTTTTGCTACAACGTTGCCACAGCGGCTCAATTTGAATTAAATTCAAATCTTTTTATACCCTGCAAAACATGTGCGAATTCTAAGTGAACGGGTATACCATGATTTATACAAAATTTAATCATATAATACAAATTTAACATTTTTTCCTATGAACTATCTTTTTTTATTAATCTAGTGTTCGTTACTTTCGAAACATTAATCGACAAAAGAAAAAGTTTTTTTGTTTAACATTTTCTAAAGAAACTTTTTTCTTTGCACTATTTTTCTTCGGTTATAATTTTCCTTAATATCATCATTTCAATAAAAATTTGTATAGAAAACTGTTTACAGAGTATCTGTGTAGTGCAGTACACTCGATAAAAGCATTTTTTATATTTTTTTTTTCAAGGTTACAACAACTGCTAAGTCCGAGGCAATGGCAGCCAACGGCCATTAGGCACTATAAAAAGCTTTAGCCACAATAAACCAAACAAAAAAAATAAACGAAAAAAAAAAATTCATCCCACCCGTTTACCCCTACCCTACTCTACCCTACATCTAAAGAGGCACCCAATATCCCCAACCACCTACTTCTTACATTTGCTGTCATTTCAGCTGTCGACTGCCTGCTGCCTCTGCTTTTGGCCTGATTTTTATGCCTTTATGCAGCTTCAACACACAGAGAGAAGAAAACAAAAATGAGCAAGAGAAATATTCTATATACTACATAGTATATACAGAGCGAGGGGCACATAAAGGAATTCCATAGAACTCGGCCATTTGCTGACTTGCAATTAAGAAATTTGTCAGTTTGCTGCCTCGTCACGAATGAAATGAGTTGCATTCAATTGAACAAAAATATTCTTCAGCGACAACAACAAAAGCCAAAACAAAACAAAACGCAACAAAACAAAAAAAGAACCTTTTTGGGCAGCTGGAAATGCATAATTAAAGAGACCCCCCACAAAAAAAAACATAAAAATTAAAAGTAAAAGTAAATAAATAAAGAATATTTAAAATAGACATAAAATGCTCATAAAGAGGTCGTTTTTTCAATATATATATATATATATTTTTTTTTCTTTTTTTTGGAAAGGATTAATGATGTCAAGCAAAAAAATTAGAGGTCGCAATTAAAAGACACCGCAAAACATCAAAGACTCGGTGGTTAGTTAAACGAGAATATAAAATATTTTCTATACTTTTAGAGGATTAAAATTTGTGAAAAAAAGTTCTACTAAAATTGTACTAGACGGAAAATTCAAAGAGATTTCTTTATACCCTGATCTATTTAAAAAATGGAAAAGGGGTATTATAGCTTTCTGACAATGTGGTATGTAACAGACATAAGGGGACATCTCCGACCCTATAATGTATATATATTCTTGATCAGCATCAACAGACGAGTGAATATATCCATGTCCGTCTGTCGGTCCGTCCATCTGTATGTATGAACGCGTCGATATCAGAGACTATAAGTGCTATAGTAAACAAATTTCCCCCAATCGAAAAAAACGATTTACAGGTGCAAGTTTTTCACCTATTGTCATGAAACTCGGAAAGCATATTAGTGAGCTTACAACTGAGCGATTTGCATCAAGAACATTTGGCATGCCACGCCTACAACGCTCAAAATCAAGAAGTTCGATAAAGAGGTGTAATTTTTCACCTGTGACCTTAAAGCTCAGCATAGGTTGATCGACTGTACCAATTTTATGTCTAGCGGATCAAAATTGCCGTATTTATGGTCGTTACAAGCAGATACATAGCAGCTACACTTCGATCGGGGTATCTCGTAGTCGAGCACACTCCACTAGAGCTTCCTTACTTGTCTTGTTTCACTTTTATAGAATTACTAGCTGGTAACCCGAAGCTTCGCACCCGGTGCATATACATATAGATAAAAGCTCGACATATTTTGTATATACATTAACCAAATTCTAAGTTAATCAGTTGATAAGAAAAGTCTCCGAGTTCGACGCTTTTCCAAGAACTCGCCTCTAATTTGTTATTATTTATTAATTTTGTAGTTATTACACAAAAAAATGTGATAGCAAATTAAAAAGCGAAAAGCATTTGAGAGACCCAGCCAGCTCGTAGCCCGTATCTCAGAGTCCGTATCCTGTAGCCCGTAGTTTGTAACCCGAAGGTCGACGAACTTACTACAAACTACAAACAATTCTTCTCACTTTTATTATTACAACTATAATTATAATAATAAGACATTATAACTGGAGTTTGGGGAAATCGCTTCTAAGTACGTACTTTCACTATCAAATGTAACTTCTTTGTAGCTCTTACCGTTTAGGCTGTGCGTTGATTGTCAATCAGTCAGTCAATTTGATACTATATATATATATGTTTAATATAAAATTGAAAACTTTGATTTATTTCATAATTATAAATATCATTGATATTATCGCAAATCAGATATAATTTTTTAAATTTTTTAATCAATATTTAAAGACTTTTCTTTAAAAAATTAAATAATTTCATCGAGTTAAAACATTGTTATAATATTTTCAAAAAATATTAATAAACAACCTTTAAAAATAAATTATTTAAAAATTTTTTTTTGTTAACTATATTATATCATAGAGTTTATGGAGCTTGTACATTGGCCGCTTGTCGATTGTCGGTCGCTGCTGTTGTTGTCGTCGTTTTGTTTGCGACGTTTTTTTGCAACTTGTACAGCAACTTTATGTGGCAAAGCCAACTTTTGCTCTGTTTGCTCAGTTTGCTCTGCTTGCTATCTGCCGCACTTCCGGTTTCCGGTGACACTTCCCCATACCCAATACATACACCCCTAAAGCAACAACAGACGCTTCCTGCATATCGTCGTCTATGCCATTATGGGCACTTGAGCTGTTGCCAGCAGCTGCCATTTGTTTTCCCCATAAATGTTTTGCATCGCTTTATACTCGTAGTACCCAAAACGCACTCTCTATGTCTATGTGTCTATGTCTATATATACATACATATATCTCTATGGCATCACATTCACAATGGGATACAATATTTTATTTATTTAAGAATCTTAACTAATTTTTTTGTTTCTAATTAAATATTTTGTCAAATTGCTTGCTTGTTGGTTAATATTTAATTAATTTAAAAATCAGTAGAAAAATTCCCCTAATTTTACGTTAATTATCTTCAAGAAATGAGATTGTTTTGCGACAAAAAAAAACACAACAATTAAGTGAACTTTGATTAAATATGAACATATTAAATTGAAAATCTATAATTTATTGCAAAATCGTAAATTTTATGATTTGTTTTTTAAATAAAATCAAAAATATAAATTTTGCACTTGAAAATAGTACAAAATAATTATTTTAAGAAAAAAGATAAATTTTTAAAAATTTTCTTTTTAAAATAAGAATTTTGTTACTTTCCTTTTTTCTAAAGGATGATTTATGATTTGTTAAAACAATGAAAAATTTCAATAATTTGTTATATTTTTGTTTTAAATTTCTTTTGAAAAATTTAATTTAATTATTTAAACTTATTAAAGTCTCTTAACTACTTCTAAAGAAAAATTCCAGAAAATTCTTTGAAAAATATTTATACTGCTTTAGCTATTAGTATTTGTAAGTACTTTGCTGACATTTAATGGCTTAATGCCAACAAAATTGTTGTTTTTATTCCATAGTTCCGTGTTCTCTTTTTTTTTTTTTTTTTGTTCCACACTCCTCTCTTGGTCTTGCTGCTCTAGCTTTTCAGCTTGCCTGCCTGCATTAGCTGGCACATTTTTTGGCTCTTTGAACGCACAAATTTGGCACGATTTATGCACTAGTCGACAGACAGTAGCCAAAGTCTCCAAAGTAGTAAGCAGTGGTAGTCGTAGTAGTGTCTCGCTTGTGGCAGCCTCCTGTGTGCCAAGCTAACTTGCAACAACTGCAATAAGTGCATTTTGCCATTTCAACCATCCACAACAACTCAATGAAACTGTCCTCTCTGCTTCTCTTGCATGGTCATGCTCTCTAGAGAGAGAGCTAGACACCTGCTACGTTTGTTGGTCAATTTTGTTTGGCTTTTTGCTAGCTTGTTGCATATTGAGGTTGTGGCAACATCCGTTGCAGTTGCCGTTGCAGTCGACGTCGACGTCAGCTGTTGCCGCTGTCATTTACCGCTTTAACCATTGCTTAAATTACACACTTCCGTTTTCCTTCCTGCAAACGTTGGGCGTGGCAACAACAGCTGCTCTTGTTGCGTTTTGTTTAGCCGCCCATTTTGGTTTCCTGAGGCGGTTTCAGTCCAAATTGTAACCGTCGAGGCATCATTTTTGGTACCGGACTTAACATTCTCATGTACAACAGCCACTCGGCTGTTTCCGATCATTAAGCACATAAATTAAAAAATTAGCTCTTATTAAACCATTATGCTGCAAAAGTGTATTTTTAATTTTCATGTATTTAGTCGAAAACATGAATTGCTGCTGCTGCACAAGTACACGCATGACACTTTTTAATCGAAATATAATCGATATACAATTGTATATTTCTTGGCTACTTCTTCCGTAAAGGTTTTGTCTTATGACAGATCATTTTCTAAGCCATTCGATTATAATCAATTGAAATATATAATAATCTCCAGTTTAAGACTTCAGTGGATACCAAATTATATAATAATGTATAATGTTGATTTCTCTCTATAAATTAACATTGTTCTTAGTTTAAGAATTAATTAACAGTTAAGGATCTATACCAATTATTTTAATTTTTGATACATTTTTTTTTTAGTTTTTCATTATTATTTATCATTATTATCTCGCGCCGCGCTTCGTTTCGTTGCATGTACATATGTACGTGTCACACGTTAAGTGACAGTGCCCATTATTCGGTAGGTGGCGCTTTTGTAGCTTCGAAACAAGACCTGGCTTGGTGTCGTTGAGCCACTTGAATGTGCAGCAGTTGTACTACTCTACGTTCGAATGTACTATCATTGGATCATTCAAAATGTTAAAAACTTGTGCCAATTGTCGCTTGAATGCAGTCTTTAGTTTCTTTAGATTTATTCAATTGTTTATTTATTTGTTCTGTCCGTCTATTTATTATTAAATATATTTTACAAAGTTGTGATATTTTATAATGTCTTTTATTCTATGTTGTTGTAATAAACTAACTGAGTCGCAAGTTCAATTGCACTGTTAATCGCGTTTCTACACACTGTGTTTCGTAGCAAATCGTGCAAGCGCACAAAGTCAGCCGATTTAAATTACCGAAGCTCTAACTCTAGCCGAAGAAACTCGGGAGTCAGCCGAAGCAACAATTTTCTGTTCCTCCGCTCTCGGCATATTGTTGTTCTCTTTTGTGACGTCCGTTCGGCTCAACTGTTCGCGCAAGACTGACTCGATTATGCTTAACCTTTGCTACTGATGACAATTGCTATTCAAGTAAGTGGCATGTGTTGCTGATCAGCTGATCACACTTTTCATATCCCTGTACATACACAATAGTGACTAAAAAAGTTCAAAACAACGATACTCGTATTAATTCCTTTCAAGTACTTCTTTTTGACAATAATTCAGTAATAAACGAATACTTTTTTCTCCTTTTTCTCTAACTTTTCACGGCTTTTCTATTGTAGAAAACGAATTTAAATTGCATTTTTTCCTAAGTAAATTAAGTGTTTGTTAAAAAATAAAGTTTTCGCAATTGTGTTGTTACATAATTTGTATTTGAATGAATCTCATTTTCGTATATTTTATGTCCCAGACAACATACAATTGTATATGTATATAAATGTTTGAAACTTGTGCATTCAATTACCGTTATACCTACTACAACAACATAAATGCATTTCCGTGTCTGAGGTTTTTCCATGCGGCTGCATATTTTTCCGCTGTCTGCCCTAAAGCATGTGCTACTAGTACTACAGCAAATGTTTGTTGGAAGCAAACTTTTTGGAGAAACTAAACTACAACGTTGAAAGCACGGAACCACCTCCCACTCAAAAAAAAAAACCTTTTTTACTTTTTCTTTTATAATAATTAATATTTGTTGTTGTTGTTTTTTTTTCTATTTTGTTTTTACTTTTTCTCATTTTTTTATTATTATTTTGGTTGTCAAAAATTAATTAGACTAATTAAAACGCTGTGGCATGGCAGAAAACAGAAACTTCAAGTTCAAAGTTATTTCGTAGTTGATTGAATGAAAACTTTACTACCTGCCAAAGGTATAAAAAGTACGAAAATACCAAACACGAGACAAGAGACGAGAGAGAGAGAGAGAGAGAGGAAGCAGAAGATGAAGAGGGAAAGAAATGCTGCTGCAAAAAGTAAGAGCAAAAATTAATTAAGTTGGCCTTGATGGCCAAGCTAGAAATTTGTTGGAAAATATGAATTAACCTTGCTTTGGCAGCGGCGGGGCACAACATCATTTTGGCAAATGGCAAACAATTCGCAAAACTCAAAACATAATTAAGCTGCTTTTGCGGTTTTTCTTTTATTTTGTACTTTCTTTCGTTCATTCTCTTTGCTTTAGCCTGTTTTAAGCTTTACTCATTGTCCTTGTTGTCGTTTCTTTCTTATATTATTAGTATTTTTAACGGCCCTCAAGTCTTGAAATCAATTAGCGCGCATCACTCGAGTGAGCTGCCTGGCCATACGTTTGCCCTCAGACATTGGGGTCACTTCAGCCCTGGAGGCTGACAACAAACAGCAACAACAACGACTAGAATAACAAAACAACAAATACAAAAATATACAAGAAAAGAAGAAAATACAAAAAAAAAAGCATTTTTGTTTCATATTAACATTTAACACGCCGCAAAGTAGGCTCAGGTTTTCTTCTTCTTGCATAAATACTAGTACGTGCACTCAACGAAAACATGTTTCATTGTAAATTAAAAAAAATATATATTATTATTATTTATTTATTATTTATTCTTATATATAATCAATCACTGTGCTAATATATTTGTATTTCTCTCAAGCTTAAAAAAATTATTTTATAAGTTTAAAACAGAAATAAGTCAAATTTTCGTGAAATAAAGATTTTCACATTTTCTTATAATACTATTTTACTAATTTTTTTTTTTTTATTGTCCCTAATCAAATTATATTACATTAGTCTCTCTTTCCAATAAATAATCATAATAGTTTTTTTATTATTTTCATTTGTATACTTTTTTATCAATATTATTATCATTTCAACTTTTTGGAAAAGTTTTTAGTAAAAAAAATAAATAACAACTTCCTTATATGAACAGATTTTCCAAAAATTGCATTCAGCTGATCTCAAAGTGAATATTATTTTATTTTTTTTTTTAAGTGTATGAGAACATTACACATTTTTTTATATTTTTTTGTGCGTGTCAGTGTCTCTGACTGGCGACAGTTGCAGCTGCAATCATATGCAGCAGCCCAGAAGTGTCATATTTATGTGCATATGTGTGTGTCTGTGTGTGAGTGTTATATGTCTCTTCATGGGTCAACACGTCACCAGCACTTGATGGTTGATATGCGTTAAGTAGGCTAAGCTTCTAGAATACCAAAGCCATTTGACTTGAATGTTAGCACTATTATTTGTATAACAGTTGTATATCCGATGTATAACACTTATATAACAGTTGTATATCACTTGTATAGCAGTTAAAGAACACTTGTATTACATTTGTATAAACGTTTTATAACTGTTGTATGTCAATTGTATAAGTGTAAATATAAAATAATAAAAATTTCAGTTGTATCAACTGAACGGATCCGCTAAACAAACTTATAAACAATTTTATTAGGATTACAAACAAAAAACGACCGAAAAATAAATAAAATTGTGAAACAGCTGACCTAAATGTCTGTTTAATAGTTACCTTGAAAAGGGGAACAGCTGAACAACTTATCTAAAATAAAATATATAAAAATCGTATAACTGTTGGATAACTAAAGATATTTACTAGAGCAACAAAAGTATTATTTTTCATTCTTTACAATTGATTTTATGTACAAACTATTATAATCCAACTACTGTGATTTTATATGTAAACAATATATGTTTTTTCTTCTCTTTTCTGGCTATTTTCAACTGGCTAGTTCAACCTTCACTTTGCTGTCTTCCTTTTTTTTTTTTGATGACTCAAATAGGAATTAACTAATGCGCTTACACTTTCTTGTCATATCACTCAGCTTTTGAGCTCAGGCACTGTGCTGGCAGCTGTAACCTTCGATTACAATAGAGCATCTAGCATCTGTGTGTAGAACAGCACCAGTAATAGTAGCAACAGTTGGTGTACTTTACGTAACAAAACAAAGCATAACAAAAAACGTTGCCTAGTTTTCTGCGCTGTTGAATTGCCTGGCAAAGCACTTGATGTTGTCAGTTGGGAAATGCACGAAAGGGCAAAGTGAAATATGAAACGGCGTTTGCAACGTACTGTATGTATGACAAGTATAAGCAACAGGGAAAAAGGGATTGCAGGGTATATACTACCAAACAGCAAACAACAAACAGCAAATGTAGCGCTTTCAACTCAACAACGACTCTTGCAGTTGAACAAATTGGCGATGGACGCGTGAATGTAATCGAATACGAAAAAAATATATTAAAAAAAAATGAAGAAAATTGTTACTGCAGCCGAAATATACTCGTATTTCAAATACTTAAAATTACTAATTACTCGAATATTTTTACAAATCTTACTTTTGGAAATAGCTCTTCAGGTATCACCCTCAACAAAACAGTGAGCACGATGTCTCTATAAAGCTCCTACGCTTACCTCAGCAGCAGTCATTGCTATCGACTGCAGTCGCTCTCTTACTATCAGTTTCACACTAGAACCAGTTGTGAATTCTAGTGCTCAAAAACACAAACAAAATATGAAAAGTTTATTTTTTTGGATTTTCATATGTTTTTCAGCGGAAATATGCTTTTCCACTCCTTGTGACATTTGACCAGCACGATCCCATTTAATATTGAAGCACGAAGCGCGTGATTTTTAGTCAAAGGCCCGCGAGCTATCGAACAGGTCAGTCATCTCTAGAACATAAACACACACACACACACACACAGATACATATGGCAACACTAATGCACACCTGGGGCTCTTGCATTGCTGAAGCACTTTTAGTCGCCTTTGTGCCGCTTGTGCGCTTTGTTTTTAAACTAGAAAGGTCGTCCGTCAGCTATCGCCCGTCCAACCAGCGTGCCACCCCAACATCAATGTCAACGATGCGACGAGTTTTTTGGCAGTTTGCTGTGCATTTTTCGCTATTTTCCAATTTTCATTTTTCGCTTCTTTTTTTTCGTTTTAATGAAGGCATTTAGCCATGCGATGCCAAATCTGTCACGCAAATTGCTGCGAATCTTCGATATGTGGCAGCGGATCTGCTCTTTTTGATTTCACAGCTGCGATTGTAAATGGTTTTTTTCAATCTATCTAAATAGCATCCTATGCCACTGATGTGATGTGTGTGGTTGAATGGTCCTTTGAATAACATTTTATTCCAGTTGTAAATGTCAATTAAAAGAGTGAACGTTAAAAATTAAAAAAAAAACGCTTTAGTCATTAAAGCTAAAATGTACATACATACATACATACATACATATGTAGTGTTGGAAAAACTGTTTAAGCTACTTTTATATGAACGGCTATGTACGACTGTTATACAACTTTTATACAACACTCACAAAACTTGCATTCAACATTTATACCACTGTCGTACAACTGATATTAAACTTATACACAACTATTATACAACAGTTATATTAATGTTATATTACTATTATACATCTGTTATACTACTGTTTTATAGAACTTTTACACAAGTCAGATTTGATTGTTCTATCAAGAAAATAGTAACTTTAACATAAAATTTATAAAAAAAAAAATATATTTTCTGCTTGGTAAACTGTTATAAAAGTCGCATTGACTGTTGCACAATCAATATTGGAAAATTTCTAATAAATTTATTTATTTATTTATTCGAAATGTGATTTTTTGTTTATCCAACTTTTATACAAATTACATTTGCCTGAATAAAATTGCGTGAGCAGCTATAATATTCATTCAATGAGTAAGAGACTTTTTTGTTTGGTTTAATCTTTAACTGTCATACAAATAGTTATATTATTCAGCATTCAATAGCTGTTGAAATCACTCGAAAACTGACGAACTGTTTAACAATTTTCAAGCAATATAAATCCAGATTAAGTCGCTTACCAAGCGGACCTGACCTAAATACTTAAAAAAAAAAATTTATAAAAATCAATTTTGTTTTATAGGAATCTTTCGAATAAACAGTATTTGGATAGATGCGATTGACTAATGGCCTAGAACAAAGCCAAACAAACGAATAAACGAAGCGATAAGAGGGTCAATAGGATGAAAAGACAAAGCTTGCAAGAGAAGTGGAAACAGAAACAGATGGCCAAAGGTAGCCAGGTGGACAGTAGGTAATCAGTGCTTTTGAAATGCACGGGAATCGAGTAGAGGACCAGAGAGTTAGCCAAGCTAGGGCATTTATCAATTTACTTGCGCCCCGCAGCGCAAATGGCAGCAACAACAAAGCAAGCCCATAAGAGACAAGATATGACACGACCCGATGCTCTGTCTCATTCTTATTCGGGAGCATGAGACAATAAGGCCTAACAAGCCAAAGACAGGGTTGGGCACACTGACAGAGCTTGCACCTGCACATGCACCTGCATCTCTTGACAAATGCCCAACAGG
The DNA here is from genome assembly GCA_037040065.1 of Dettopsomyia nigrovittata. Classification (NCBI taxonomy): domain Eukaryota; kingdom Metazoa; phylum Arthropoda; class Insecta; order Diptera; family Drosophilidae; genus Dettopsomyia; species Dettopsomyia nigrovittata. Next base: position 510 of record JBANCX010000567.1, on the reverse strand, counting down.
CAAGTTGAAAAGAGTAAGAGCAAGAACAAGAGAAAGCGAGAGAGAACGATAGAGGGAGCTGAGCAACACTTCCGGCAGTTTAGATGCAACAACTGTATGCCGTCCAGTTGCAATTGTTTGGCACAACAATGCGTTGCATGCCCCACTACAGCAGCAATCTACATTGCCCTGCAATAGACAATGGCCAATTGAAGTGACCACCTCACCGATCCTCTACAATACAACCTCCGTCAGCTTCGCCTGCTTAGTCGTATAGGAAACGTTGTAATTACAACCCCAGGCAACCCTATTGCAGGCCAAGGCTTGCATTGTTTGGTTCAAAACAATTGGCGTGTGCAACCAACACCAAACTTAACGCCTACCCCCCAACCCCGTCAATTCTTGTAAGCCATACACCTGAGCCAAAGAACGACCATGGCCTTAAACAATAGTAATAGTTGAGATACGCGCGTCTGTTTATTTTGCTACAGCTGCTTGGAATCCCACAACTTTTGCAAATACACACAAAAA
>JBANCX010000566.1:0-15764 GCA_037040065.1 Dettopsomyia nigrovittata | reverse complement strand
TGCAAAATGCAAATTGCAAAATTATATATAAGAAAAAAATCAAATAGAATTTCATTATCAAGGTCATTAGCTGCAGTTCTCCAAGACGCAGTAGCCACCTGTTGTTTGTTGTTGTTGTTGAAATCTATATGAATAATTGAAATTGATTTTAAATAGCATTTAAGTATGATATAAAGTTATACAAAAGGGGCAGGAGGAGACTGTGACTGATATGTATATACTATAGAAGATACTATGTATATTAGAGAGTAGAGACTGAGCTCGCTCACTCACTGAAGCAAAAAGTTATTTAGCAATTTAAATGAGTTTAGCTGCGAAATGCTCTCAATCAAAAAAGTTGTTTGTTGTTGTTGTTGCTTTTTGGCACGCATTAAAAGTGCCTAATTTTCATTTTATATATATTATTTTGGGCGTTGCGTTATGTCAACACACACACACACATACTATACAAATAGTTAAAGATACACATACACACACACACACAGAACGTAGACACAGAGTTCAATGACTGCATGACCAAACAAAAGACTTAGGCAACGAACTCAATCTAGCCTGGCAACGGTTTTCATTTTCATTTCTGTATGCGACAGCGAAGAGAGCATGTATGTATATACATATATGTACATATGTATGTATTGTATGTATATCTATATAGGAGCACAGCATTAGAATGTTGTTGGCAAGGGCGCGTCCAAACAAAAAGTGAATCTGCCGCTTGAGCGTAGCAAACCAGTTCAACTCTTGGCAATTTAGTAACCATCCTTGCAACAGCAGCAACAGTCGCTGCAACAGGATGACTAGTGGGCTGGCTGGTTGGCTGCCGCGTTGGGGCAGGTTGTGCGGCAATGGCCAAGGCAACTGAGGCATCGGCATCAGCATTGGCATTGGCATTGGCATCGGCATCGGCATCAGGGAATCATTTGCCGTGAAAAGGGCGTTCAACTGGCAAATGCTCATGGGCACATGGCGTGTGTTTGAGGTTCTTGCACTTGGATTTTTGCGCGCCGCCAACAAGTTCTTGAGGTTCTTGGAGCATGCAGCAACAGAAACAGCAGCAGCGGCAGCAGCAGCAGTTGCTGTCGATGCACTTTTTATATACCCTATACCCATTAAAAATTAGTGCAAAGGGTATTATAAATTATGGTTATTGTATGTACACACTATTTCAGGCATTATATAAGCTAGAACCATACAAATCAGTGATGCAACTTGAGCTGCAAATCTAGAAATCGATTAATAACAATTAATAGTTGTAGCTGACAATATAAATATTATGAAAGATAGTTAGCTTATAATGTACATTTCATACAAATTTGTGATGTTTGTTGCACAGAGTATCTTGTAGTCCATCATATTTAATACTAGTGCATTCTTACTTGTTTCTTTTTTGTTTTCTAAGGCTGCCGTCACGTCATGAAAAGGGAATCAAATCACTCTTACTCTTTTACCAGAGTTGCCGCAGTCAACTTGATAGGGTTATTGACTTGCCTTTGGCTGTGCCTTTTGCTTTCTTCATTGTTGTTGTTGGTCTTATTGTTGTTGTTGTTCTTGTTGTTGTTGTATGCGCACAGCAATTAGAATTGTTGCTTGTCTGATTGCCCAGGCTCCAGCTACAACTTGAGAGCTCAAGAGTATCTTTGACATGCACTTGCCACGCATTGCAGCAGCTACAACTGCCACAGCAGACTGCAAGTCATGCCAGTCAGCAGCTTCAATTACACACAGCCCATAGCTTCAAACTATAGCTTAAGAGAGATACTATATAAAGAGACAGAGCGAGCGCAATAACAAAGAGAACGCTCAAAAAAAACCGAAGCTGCGCGCACAGGTGGCTTTAAGAGAGCGCTCAAAGCGCGCACGCCACCAGGAAGAAAGTGTGCATTGGCCAATGCCAAAAGAATGAAATGAAAGACACAGACACACACAGCAAAAGAGGCATGAAAAGAAAACAAGTTCGCCAGTTCAATGACCGACCTACTCAAGCGCGTTATAACCAAAGCAACAACACACATACACAGAGAGGCATATATGAGTATAGACATACACGAAGAGATGAAGAGAGCACGGTGGCGGCTTCGTGTGTGCTCGTTTGAGCAAGAGCCGCTCGTTGAGAGCGTAAGCGCATGCGCCGAGGCGGCTGAGTTGCTGTTTGAGGCGTCGCTGCTGCGCTGCTTTTGGTTGAACTTTTGCAGCGACAGGTTCTGTGTCATGTTGTTGTTGTTGCTTTTGTTGTTGCTTTTGTTATTGTTATTTCGACACTATCGCGTGTGGCGTTTGCTTTTAGCTGTAAATGCAAGCAGGCTTTTGTTGCTGCTGCTATTGTGCATTGACTGTGACATTGACTGAGCCAGCGGCTCTGATAAAAAGTTGCTGCACTTTTTTCTGTTTTGTTTTTTCATTAGATTTTTAGATTTTTTTTAAATGGTTTGGCGTTTGACTCTTTGACTTGGTTTTTTTTTGTCCATTTAAAGCCATTTTGGGGCTAGTTGCTTCAATAAAATTACGCTCATTTACGCGCTGCGCATACTTAATTGTTATCACCAACAACAACAACATTACGTGCGTTATGCGACCCACGAACCCAACGCGCCTGTAATTTGTAATTTAACTATGACAAAATGATTCTTATAACTTTTTTTTGTTGTTTATTTTACATTTTATAAGCTTACTTTTAACGGTATTTTATGAGTATCATGCTTTTTACAGTTGCACATAAAAACGTGCTTGAAATTTTATTAATTTTAATAGCTTACTCGACTCTAAGGGGCTAAGCTCGTTTTTGGGAGCTTTTTTTATTTTGCAGTTTGCATAATGTGTTCATGTGAACACTTCCGGTTTATGATTTCTCTAGTTCATTGTCAACTGTCATCGGGGCATGCGAATTATTAGAAAAGCTACCAACAACCCCCATTTTGCAATTTGAACTTTTAGAATTGAGCATTGCATGTGCAGCGAGAGAGCGTGAGAGAGAAACAAACTGAAAGAGAGCTTTCAGTTGCGCTGCATTTCTAATGCACTGAAAGAAATGTCATAGTTGATTAATGATGTAGATGTTGGTGCTGTTGATTGATTGACGTAAAAGTTCAGTTCTTAATATTTCCTAGGGGTATATAAGAATAGTTTTGATTTATGATTTAAGAACTTGTTGAACCCACATATCACAGCTTGATAGTAGGTGAGCTTTTTGGTAATGATTAAGTTGAATTTTAGTTGATTAATTGATTGCTGCAAAAGCAATTTTTTCGTTGTTTATAACATGAAATGACTACATCTCAGAATTTAAAAAACATTTAACTAATAAAAATATAAATATGGAATTCTTATAGTTATTATTAATTTGTTTTTATTCTATTCTATTCTTCTATTCATGAGATTAGTTCAAATTCATGTTGCTTGTTAGATAAAAGGTAATACTAATAAATTGCTATGCTTATATTTAATAAGATTTTCTTTGATGACATCATCAAGGTTTTTTTTTTGCACGGTGTATCACTCTCATTTTACTCGGCTGCAACCACCACCTGCATAGACCTAGCCCAATAATCTTTCACTCTCAAATATGTTCTAAAGGCCAGTCAATCAATCAGTTCACAATACTAAGACCTGAACTCTTTAAACCTAACCCAACATTCTATAATTTTCGGTTTCAGAGCTTTCTTAGACAGACCTAGCCCAATACACATATAGCCAGAAATCTGAGCAATGCTGCACAACACCCTATTGAAAGCCCTTCCATAGTAACCCGCAGCATTGACTGCAGAGCAGCCTCTTGCAGACAGAGGCGCACAACATCATGCATGCTTCAAAACTGGTCGCCGCCCTTGTGGCATTGCCTTTGTTATTATTATTGTTGTAGCTGTTGTTGTTATTGTTATTGTAAAATGCGCGAGTTCAGCTCATGCCAAGTGCAAGTGGCAAGCCTGACTGGCTTTACCCATCCTTTGCAACCCCTTTTTTGGCTGCCTGTTGTTTACTACTGTGTCTGTGTCTGCCCTGCGTGCAACATTGCTGCCAACTGCAGCAACAGCACAGTCAACGCTAACGTCAGCGTCGACATCGACTGCGACTGCGACTGCAACAATTTTGAGCTGGCCAAATGGCAAGTGGCAAGAATTGGCAGTCGCTTCAGTCCTGACTCGGGATGTTAGCGCGTTGGGCAGGTCATGTCTGGCAGGCGTAGCAGCCGCGTCGCGTGGACCAACACAAAAAAAAAAAAAAACAAAAGAAAAAAAAATAAATAACAAAAAAATATTTCAAAAATAAATAAATTGAAATTGTATAAAATTTTTGCATAGAAAATTAAAGTTTATACCACAAAATGTGTTCAACAATTTAAGTGTTAAGTGTAAGCTTCTAGTGTTTAAGCTTACAGTTTATGCTATATATATTTATACATATACATATGTATATACTCGATACTTATACGGCTTTCAAATAAACAGATTGTGCAGAATGTGTTCATACGGCCGTAGAACTCAATACTTTCATCGTATCTATTTTCGCGATATTTTTGCGATAATCAGTTTCTTCAAATCGCGTTTAAAATGCGTTTTGGCCAATACTTGAGCAAATATGAGACTGAAACAGAACCAAACCACAAAAAATATATATAAATGCAAAAGACTTGTGCAATATTAGAGGTAAATGAAATTGTTATTTAATAATTAAAATAATTTAATTTTAATGCTATTTTAAACCAAATAGTTATTAGTTTATTTATTATTTATACTTTTGCTTTTGTCGCAGATATATATAAATATGTCCATTTGCTGCTGACCATGTCCTAGCGCACCAAAATATGCAAAAAGCGCTTTTTTATATGCTGTGAAAGTTTTTTTCTTTTTTTGTACTGCTGCTGCTGCTGCTCCTGGCAGTTCAATAACCTTCCAAAATACGGTGGCAGTAATATGCTTAAGAGTTCCAACTTCACGCCAGACACAAACAACAACAGGCAGCAGACATTGTCGTTGCTGTTGCTGGTGTTGCTGCTGCTGCTGTTATTGTTGTCTCACTTGCACGCATCGAAATCGAATCGGTTCGTCCTGTCTGAATGGCTGGTGCAAAAAATTAAAAGTGAAATTTTTGTGCTGGCGCCTGCGCCAAGCGCTGCTGCATTCAGGGTCCTTGGCCGCTGTTGCAGCGCTGCTGACTGTCGCTGCCGCTGTTGCTGCTGCTCTGCGACGACGCAATGCACAACAACAATAATAACAACAAAAAAAGACTGCACACTGTCAAGACCACAACCCAATAGCTAGCCTGCTGCTGCTGCTACTGCTGCCCAGGCTGTAGCTCAAGCCCAGGACCTTCGCTATAGTCATTTGCTGTCCTCGTCTGCTGCTGTTGCTGCTGCTGCTGCTACTGCTTTGCATTGTGTACAGCTTTTGCTGTCGTTGTCCTGTCGTTTGTGTGTTTCGCTTTCCGTATTGGGTGTGTATAACAGAAAGCAGCCGGCAAAAGCCGACGACCGTGCCATGTACGTGTTCAGAGTTCATTGAACGCGCCAGCGATTTATGTATGAAAAGCGAAAAGGATAATGAGCAGCAGTGCTGGCAATAGCAGCAGTGACTGCATCAAGCCCTGCCCCAACATACTACTAATGTGGCAACATTGGCTGTAACTGTGTGACTGTATGTGTGTGGCAGTTAACTTCCCCGTATGGGAAAATTCTGAACTCTGGCGTCGTCTGGCGTCGTTGAAAAAGGTCGTTCGCCTTTTCTGTTGTCTGGCAAATTTTTACTTTGACTTTTTTTTATATAAAAAAAAAGGAAAAAAAGAGAAAAAAACCCAACCCAAATTGGACCACCCACCACCCACACAGCAGTCAGACTGCTCCTGTCTGCCAAACAGCTTACCGCTGCCCCGCTCTGCCGTTCTTTTGCCATCAATTTATGCGCATTTTCAATCGCTTTGTCGTAGGTCGTGTTTGTTGTTGTTATTGTTGTTATCGTCGTCAAGGTAATGTCGCCCACAGGATTATTTTAATCCGTTTCGCTGGTTTTCTGATCAGCCACAGCACACCTGTCAAAGGTACTCCAACTGTTCCCTTAATCTTTGCTTTTTTTACAATATTTTTTCTTATTTTTTTTTCTAGAGGCTGTATTTTTATATTATTTTTTTTAATTGTCTGCTTCTTATTTACGAATAAAATTATAATGCTCTTGGCAGCGTACTGCCTGCTGGTAGCCATGACATCATAGCCTGGGCGACGCTGTATAAACAGCAGTTGACCTTTGGCAGTTGAATGACCTCACAGCGCGACAGTTGCAGATGATACAATAATTTAGATGAACCCAACCAACAATGGACATCTATTTGCAATGCATTTAGAGTCGCTTAAACGCATTTAAACAAAAATATAAATTATTATTTTAATACAAATTAATATAAATTAATTAAATTAAATATAAATTTTTATAATTTGGAGGAAATATTATTTTTTCATAATCTATGCGAGTCTTCATTGATTTTTCGTAGCATACTTACAGGCGTCTGCGACATAATCAAACGAATTTCAGGCATTTGGCAATTTGTTTCGTTGTCTCAACTTTTGTATATATTTTCTATTTCTATTAACTTGAAATATTCCATTTAATATAATCTAGAACTTAAACTGAAGCGTATTCTCTGTTCTAGCTAATCTTAGCTAACAAAGTCTGTTATACAAACATTAATAAATTGCAACGAAAAAAACTTTCACTGCGCAATAAGTTAGAAAATTTAATGCAATGATAAGCAATCTAAAAGTGTAAAAAAAAACATAAGAAGAAGCAGCAGCCATAACTGATTAGAGAATTTTAAAATGGCATAAAATTTACGATTAGACAAACTAATATATGACCTACGTCAAAGCGGACAAGTGCATAACGAACAAAAGCTATCAATAGGGCAATATACTGTACCTGCATATATAACTGGTCTAAAGTCTGACTGAGGTAGGCAAATTACAAGCAAACCGAGGCAGATACAAATCGAATGCAAAAACAAAATAATAAAAAAAAAAAAGATTTTATTTTGTAAACAGATTTGTTAAGGTTTAATATATACTTTCGCTTTTAATTGTTGTTGTTGTTGTTGCTGCTGCTGCAGTTGAAATAAAAATGAAATTTGTTTTTTTTGAACAAAGTTGACTGAGAACAGTGACTTGGAAGGGAGAGAGAGAGAGAGAGAGAACTGGTACTACAGTGAGGCAGACTGAGGCAAAATGAACGACAGCAAAACTAATTAATATGCGGGCACTGGCAAAAAAGCAAACAACCAATTGATAAGCAGTCTACAGAGAGACACAAAAGAGAGTGAGTAAGAGAGAAGGGGGAGGGAGCGGGGGCGTAACAAACTGAGTGAGAGCAATTGAGAAGAGAGTGCAATTGCAATTGCACATGCGCTAAAATGAAAAAATATTGAGCAAAACGACGCGCACACAAAATTTTCAAGGTTAAAGTGCAACGAAACCGCAACAATACTTTTACAAGCTAAATGCAGCCACAGCCACATAGCTAAGGGTGAGAGAGGGTAAGCTCTCAGCTCTCGATTCTAGTATAGATACAAAGATACATATGTAGCTAACTTTTTTTTTTTTGAGAACTTAACTTTTGTTTTTAGCATAATATTGTTTTAAAAACAATTTTTTAGTTGCAGTTGTCCTTGAAAAATTAATATTAATTACAAGCTGTTAGATAATATCTTGATAGATACATATATATGTATGCAAAAGATACACACTTTGAGATACTTTACTTCCACATTGTTTGTACATTTTTGCATTCAGCTCGCATGCACATTCTCAACTAGTGACTCAAGGTTATGATGATGATGCTGCTGCTACTCACTAAGTAAATGACTGAATAATTGCCTGACTGACTGACTGACTGACTGACAGAGCCCCTCTTCGTTACAGAAAAAAAAGCTCTGACAATTATTACAGCGAGCTTAGCACACACAATATTATTTTATCAGCTGAATACTTTTGCCTAAACACAACTTCGCACTTGTACTTGTACACCCCTGTCCATTTTTACATGCACATTAAATAAATGTTAGTACTCAAAGTTACAACAATTCTGTCAGATATTTGTCGCGGTTTATTTTATTTATTTCTCGTTTTTGTTTGTATTTATTTTTATTTTTTTGCAACTACTAATATTTCTCATCTCATGGCGCACATTTTACATTTACATTTCCGGGTTGGTGCACGCCCGCAAAAATTTTTGAAGCAATTTCGTTGTTATTTTGTTTTGTTTTATAATAGTTTTTCACTTGCTAGCTGCATAAACATAATAATTTATGTAGCTATTAAGACAACAAAAGTAGTCAATAGAATTGGATAGAAATAAGTTCTCTATCTATTAGTGAATGTTCTAGACAGATCCATAAATCATAATATAACAAAATAAATTTAAATAATATACGTCTATTTAAACTAAATAAGTTATAAAATTAGATCTTTAAATTAAGTATAAAGTGTAAAAAACATTATAAATTATTCCAACAGATTTTTAAGATCATGTTCTATCTTAAAATATATTTGTTCAGCACTGTATTTAAACAGCTGCAGTTAAAGCTCTACCTCAACTAGTGTATTGTACTTAAAGTTATTTATTGTAAATAATATTTATCTTATAATTATAATAAAATAACATTATCTGTACCTAACAATTAATCTTCAACTTAAAATGCCCTTGTAATTCGCAATTAGTTTAAACTGCCGGAAAGTGGTTCGAATTTTTTTTTAATTTTACACACATCTTTCATTGGAAGCTCAAAGTAGCACTTGAGTTGATTGCTCACTCTCACTCTCCCTCTGTTCTCTACAGTTGTTGTTGTTGTTTTCTGGTTTTTCCAACGATTATAATACCCTTTTGCCCTTTAATATTTATTTTTTGATAATGTTGATTTTATACTAAACTGAATCATCATGGAAATACACAATAGTATACCAAGTACTGGAAGTATTCTAAAAAAAAGCGATTAGAAATAGTTATGTGGACTAGGGAAAACGCAATTTCTATATGCTAAACCGCAATTTTCTTGCCCACCGCCAGCCACAGGCACTCCCACGTACTCCGCTTTAATAAACAAATATTTGTATTACACTTATAAATACATCGTAAAATTTGTTTGTTCATTGAGAGAGACTACTTAACAGATATAGATACGCGTAGATTTCCTAGATAGTAGGAAAAAAAAAAACAACAAAAAAAAAGCTTTTGCAAGGCCATCTAGGGTAGCCCTAAAGTTAAAGCGGGCAGAGCTGAAATGACAATAGTGCGGCATAGTATACTATTTATGGCCTTAATTGTACCAGTTATCAGTTATATACATATTTATGTATAATTATACTTATATACTCGTTAATATATAGGTAGTATACTATGGTCTGCGGTTAATGCAATTCCCATTGCCTTTTTGCCTATCGTGTACTTGTCCTTGAATCAAAATATCGCCATTTGGTTTATGTATTTTTTATTTGTTGTTGCATTTTGTTACGCTTCCCCATTGCAATTTGATAAAGATCGACGCTGACGACGTTGCGGAAGTTTTTCACAGTTTAGAATAACAAAATTATTATGAGCATTTCATGAATACTTACATTCATACATCTACTATATGCTTTATGTACATAGAAATATAAATAATACAAAAATTCATATAATATATATAATTGTATATAGACGAGACGCATAGCTAATGCAGCCGCAATACACGGCGTATGCGCAATGTGCCAAGCTTATCAAATTCAAATGCACTCAAGAGACGTTGCCGTCGCTGCTTCTGCTTCTGCTTCTGTCGATGGCAACAGCGAAGTTAGCGTTAGCGTCAGCGTCAACGTCAACATCGTCAACGGGTCGTCTGCGTTCAAGTTGAATGTTAAAAACGTCGCGATTCAACGAATTCAACGTTTGCTTTGACAATATAGTTGTTGTCGTTGTTGTTATCGTTGCACTAATTTAATATGTAATAAATTTTTTGAAAAAAAAGGGGGCATATTGGCTAATTAGTTAAGTCAACACAAAGCTAATGAATAATGTATTATAAGGTTTTGCAGTTACCTTATAAAATAAAATATAATATTAATAAATCCATTTTTAATTTAACCATTTTTTTAACAAGCGAATATTCTTACTTTAATAGATCTTAGTAGATAAAAGACAAAACTAATTTTAGAACAATTTGTTAAAAAAAAAATAAGTAAATTGTGTTAAATAACTTTGTTTTTAAGTTTCTAAAATATTTAATTTATATTAAACTTAAAAACCAATTTGACTTTTCTGTAGATATTAATAAATATAAGTTTTCATTAGTCGTTCCTTTAGTAATCGCATTAACAATTATTTATAGGATATTTGTAAGTCTAGCATTGAGTTGCTCAATTATTTTGATTATGTCGTGAGCACAATATGCGTTCGTGTTCTCCCTCTATGATGTCTGTGTGTGTGTGTCTCTTATTTATTTTTAATTTGCTGCGCCACTCTAAGCAAATTTCGCATTCAATTCCCACTGCGCTGCCGCCTGCAAATCGCTGGCCCCCCTGACGTCAGCTATACCCCTTAACTGCCCTACGCTCAACTACTATGTCTGGTGTCCTTCAAATGCAATTGTGCGATGATTAGAAACGCAAAGCGTTTGAGCTTTTTTTACTTTTTGTTTCTAATGCGGGCAATGTACAGTGTGTGTGTGTGTGTGTGTTTGAATATGCAGCTGTTTATTTTCATTTTCGCAGCGATAGCGAAAAGCTTTTTTTTGGTGCGCTATCTACACACATACACACAACATTTTGTGAATATTTTCTTAATTTTATTTATTTTGTTTTGTTTCCTTGGTGCAAAACTTAACTATTTTATATATGAAGGGCCACATTTTTAATAGAATATTAATTAGACTATTTTGGGTTGTTGAGTGAACCATGTTAATGCATAGCGGAAAATACCTTTTTGGCTGCCAGCAGCGGCAAAAACGAAAGTAGCCAGAATATATAAATACATGTGAAGAAAAGTGAACTGTCTGCATAGCTGCTGCTGCTGGCGCCAATTGCCAAGCGTGTAATAAAACACACACAAATACACACCCACAAAATAAAAGTATATAAAATAAACACACACACACACACACTTGCAGCTAACCAAAAAAAAAAAAAAACAAAAAAATAATTCACAAATTTCCGCACTCATCAAAAAATAGAAACGAAGTGCAAAAATTCGAAATGCAATTGCAAGTGCAAGTGCAGCTACGCGCCAATACAGATACAAATACACACACAGATACAGTATCTGTATAGTTGTGTATATTGTAGTTGCATCCGTGTTGTTGCCGCCATTGCCATTTGGCAAACGCCATTGCCAAAGTCTGGGCAAAAAGTTCTCATTTATGCTGCACGTTGCCGCAGTTCGCATTCTACGTGCGTGTGTTGCTCACAGATTTTGTTACGGCCAGTCCCAAAAAAGAAGGAAAAGGAAATTAATTCATAAGATTTAGCGCTTAAAAAATCAAATGGGTGAGTCTGCTTAAGTACACATAGAATTGATTATATATATGTACGTATATAAATTTCTGATTAAATTTCTTAAGTGCTTTGCAAATATAGAAATATTTAGTTTTGTTATCATATGTAACTATTTAATAGTTTTCTGATAAGCTTCAAAATATAGTATATCAAAATTTGAGTTCCGCCTCAACACAAAGCTAGCTACAAGGTAAGGTAAAGGTAATTATTGATATCATAAATAATTAAAAAAAAGAGCTTAAACTTAACAATGAATTAAGCTAAATGATTCTTGAGAATGTCCTTGCTGGAGCTGCTTGCGAATTCTTTTGTCATTTAATCTAATAATAAAGTTGTGTAAATTTGCCCAGTTTAGCCTTAGAAATGATGACAAAGACGTTTTTACGTCTTAGACTGTAGATTGTAGACTGTACCTAAAGCGTTATTAATACTGTACAACTATAGATAAGATTAGTTTAAATAATTCCTTGAATTTTAATGGATTTGGTTTTACTCAAATTGATGAGTAATCTAAGAATTCATTTGTCTCGTTCGATGATTCGTCACAAGTTCTTCGTAGCTACTCTTCGAGCCGAGTCTTTTTTTATTGAAGATATTTTATAATAAAGTCAGAATCTGTTCGGAAAAGTTTTTCTAAAAATAGTTATTTATTTTTAAAACACAATAATTACTTCTAATGATATCCCCAATCAATTTATACATATATAATTCTAAAGCTTTCAATATAATTGGACATATTTCATTGTAGTTTTTGGTATCTATCTTTTCATTTGTAGCTGTCAGTATCAATCACACTTGTGGCATTGTCTGACGCTGACAGGCATCAATCTGTATATATTGACAATTTTGTTGCCTAAACTGGCCAAAAAAAGTCTCTGGCGCTGCTGTTTGCAGCCTTGCACAATAAATTTATGATTGCGCAGCGGGCGTAATAAAAACAAAAATAAAACTAAAAAAAGGGAAAGAAGAATAAGTCAGAAAGTAATGTTAGCTTGCAACCACCGTTGGACGACGGCAGCAACAACAGCGGTAGCAGCAGCGGCAGCCACTGCCGGTATATAAAGCGCCAGGCGAAATTGCAATGCCAAAATATGAATTCGCTTGAAAGCAAGCGACGAAAGCTTTTTTTTAGCATGACACTCAAAAGCGCAACCCTTGAATAAACTTGAGCTATAAACGTTGATTGTTGTTGTTGCTGTTGAGTGCATTCGGCTATTACCGTTTGGGTCTTCGGTGAATCTCTCTCTCTACTCACACACACATGCATAAGTTTGGACGCAGCGGCGAATGAGCTTTGAGTGCAGCAACGGCGGCGCCTGTGCCGGTTGCATGTGTATATGCTGTATATGTGGGTCAGTAGTAGTAGGAAGAACTCGGTACGCGTCTGTATGCTTAGGCACTACGTTGATTTTGAACAATACACAAAACTTAGGAGCAAAAATATATAATAAAATAAAATAAACTTTGCACGACATTAGCTTAATAATATTTTTCATGTTCTCTGTTGCTGCTCTCTGCCCGCCATTGTTGTTGCTGTTGCTATATATTTCCGCATAGTTGCATTTGTGAGCGCAGAGAATCCAACGGGAAGACTAGCAAAAAAAAAAAACAATAATATAGAAAATAAAATAAAAATTCTGATGTCGCTTAGCTTAGGTGGTTCAGTGCATTTTAGTATGCGTTGCGGTCGGTTGTTGTCGCTTACGGTGTTATCCTCCGGCCGTCTGCCGGTATACAATGAACAAACACTGAAAGTTTAGCTAAAGAAGAACAAACAGACTGCGAAAATTCTTAGAAAATTTATTGCTTTGACAGCAATGTAAAGAAAAATGTTCTTTGAGCTGGTTGACGCGGCGTATGCGTAATATATCGAGCACGAAACCAGCAACGAAACGGAAAGTGATGCGTAATTTGTAAAAAACGCAAAAAAACAAAATGACACAAAAAATTAAAATAAAAGCAATAATTTTAATTAAAATATTAATTCAGTGTGTGAGCCAAAAACCGGCAACAACAACAACAACAAACTTATTAACAGCAATGCATTAATTGAATTTTTGCATTCAGAAAACAAAACAAAAAAAAAAAACGAAAGTACAAACAGCAGTTGGCCAAATATTAAATTTAATAAAAATTAATCCAAAATTAAAACAAGCTCACGTGAGTGAAATAAATTTTTTTCTTTTTGTATTTTAACAAATTCATATTTAAAATCAAATAAAAGGGGTAACATTTGGACACTGCATGCCCCTGAACGTGAACGCATAACCTCCATTAAGGCCGCAATCTTGAACTATGCAAGCAGACGACGATGTCGCAACCCGAACGCTCGTTCGCAGCTTTCGTCAGTCGTTAATGCTATTTGCCGCTAGTTTTTTGCCGATAACGACGACGCCATTGAAATACGAATGCAACACTACACACACACACACACAGACACAAACACACATAGACACTCACACACAGACACAAACACACATAGACACACACACACATATATACTCATACAAGTATTTTTAAATTGTTTGAGTGTTAGTTCTGAGTGAGTGGGCGAAGCTTTGCCTGTCGTTATTTCTATATTTGTGTGTTTGTATGTGACGCATTTATTTATAGCATAATCAGAGAGAAAAAAGTAAAAAGTAAAAATAAAAAGTGAAAAGTTAACAATTAATATTAACTGAAATTCTTTTGCTCTATCTATTTGCAGATCAAGTGAAACTTTAAACTTTTAGCAGCCTAAGCAATAAAAGAGCAATCACAACCAACAAAAAAAAATACAACAACAAAAAAAACACTTTAAACAACAACAATCAGCTGTAAGGACATAAACATGCATGGACATCAGCTTCATCCGCAGCAACAGCAGCAGCACCACCACCAGCAGCAGCAACATCAGCAGCAGCCGCAACAAGTGCAACAAGCAACAGCAACAATGAAGCTGACGGGCAATCCACAACAGCAACAACAGCAAACACATATAGCCATACAGCAACAGCAACAACAGCAGCAACAACAACAGCAACAACAACATGCACATCATGCACACCATCATGCCCATCATCATGCAAAGCTGTTGCGTCGCTCGCGCAGTCGCAGTCGCAGTCCAACGCCAGATGGCACACAGGACTATGATGTGACGCGCATGCGTGAGGAGGACTTTGAACGTCTAGCGGTCTATTTGGTACCAGATGTGCCAGCCGAGCGTGGACTGCCGAATCGTGCAGATAAAACGCTGCCACGTAGTTTAACGCTCAAGTCCTCAATGATCTACTCAACGCCAAATGTTAAGGTAACTTTCAAGCACATAACATAAAAATGAAATACAAAAAAATTAATAATATTTTATTCTCACGATAGACTGAAGGAGTTTGGAGCAGCGGCGTCATACCACGTGGCACACGCTTTGGCCCATTCGAAGGCATTCCAACCTCAAATTATCCAAATGATAAAAATAAGGCGCGTTATTTCTGGCGGGTAAGTTTTAGAATATACTTTCTATTAAATGGGCTTTATTTATTTATTTTTATTTTAATTATTTTTATTAACAATTATTTTTTTTATAATTTTGCTGCATTTTGCTACCTTATAAATCATCACAAAAAAACAACAAAAAAAAACAACGACTAACCAACTGGTTTCTCTTAATTTTTAATTTCATGTGCATATAAACCCAATTACTATATACAAAAAAAATTAAAATAAAAAATTTATATATATATATATGTATATATAAATATACTATATATAACCACAACAAAAAAACCAACCAACCAACCAAACCAATCAACAAAAACGCATAAATTTCAAAATTCATAAAATTATTTGGCATTTGAATTGGAATTGTTTGAATACCTTACAAAATCAGGTGCAGGGAACACGCCACATAACCTATGGGAATATTAAGGTACCACTTTATGCTTTTGCTTTTATTTGTGATTTAACCAAGCACCAACCAATCTTTAATCCGAAACACAACCCTCTCTCTCTCTCTATCTATAAATATTTCTGTACTAACGATCTTAAGCAAGGCTGCAAACCTTTGTTTGTTTTGTTTGCAGCTTTGATCTTGAGCCTAATCCAATTGCATTCAACTACTATTTCTATCTCTATTGTTCAGTAATCTTTAAGTTTGCTCTCTCTTTCTCTATGGTCTCTCTATTTTTTTGTAGTTTGTGTTGTTGTCGCTCTCTGTTTGTTGTTGCTGTCTTGCTGCTTTTTAATTGAAAGTCCTGCATATCAAATTTTTCGATTTTCTCTCTTTTTCTCT
>JBANCX010000565.1:4047-15781 GCA_037040065.1 Dettopsomyia nigrovittata | reverse complement strand
ATGTTAACCTATATGTTCAAATCGGTGTTTGTGCATCGCTATAGGGATACATTGCCGGATATACGAGCCATTTGTATGGCTGAAATTGGCATTTGGATGGAAAATTATCCACAAAATTTCTTAGATGATTCTTATTTGAAATATATTGGTTGGACATTACACGATAAAATAGGCGAAGTTCGTTTACGTTGTTTACAATCTCTATTGCCGCTGTATGACAAAGAGGAGCTTAAAGGCAAACTTGAGCTATTTACATCAAAGTTCAAAGATAGAATTGTTGCCATGACACTGGACAAGGAGTTTGAAGTGTCTGTACACGCTGTCAAATTAGTAATCAGCATTTTAAAGTAAGTATAACTAAAAATGTTATTATCTTCAATTAAATAATTTC
Organism: Dettopsomyia nigrovittata; assembly: GCA_037040065.1. NCBI lineage: Eukaryota > Metazoa > Arthropoda > Insecta > Diptera > Drosophilidae > Dettopsomyia > Dettopsomyia nigrovittata. The sequence goes on along the minus strand of JBANCX010000565.1, from coordinate 15,390 downwards.
TTTTATTCAGAATTCATCCAGAAATATTGGCTGATAAGGATTGTGAAATTGTCTATGAGTTGGTCTATTCATCTCATCGTGGCGTAGCACAGGCTGCTGCTGAATTTCTTAACGTGCGTTTATTTCATTTAACCGCCGATATGGAGGAAACAAAGACAAAACGTGGAAAACTTCGTTTACCACACACACCACTTATACGCGATCTTGTACAATTCTTTATTGAATCTGAGCTCCATGAGCATGGTGCTTACCTAGTGGACTCATTTATTGATAGTAATGAGATGGTGCGCGATTGGGAATGTATGACAGATCTGTTGCTCGAAGAACCTGGTCCCAATGAGGAGGTATTGGATAATAAACAAGAATCAACACTGATAGAGATTATGGTTAGCAGCGTTAAGCAATCGGCAACGGGTGAAGTACCTGTTGGACGCGCTAGTAATCGCAAATTTACACTTAGCTCCAAGGAGCTCAAAGCCATACAAGATGAAAAGATAAAGCTTACGGAGCATTTTATTGTTACAGTGCCCGCATTGCTAGAAAAATATCAAGCTGATAGCGAAAAATTGGCCAATTTATTGGCAGTGCCACAATATTTTGATCTCAATTTGTATACAACCAATCGACAGGAGGGCAATCTGCAGGCATTACTTGACAAGATTAGTCAAGTGATGTGTATGCACACAGGACGCGAAGTATTGGAGACTTGTGCAAAGACATTGGAATGTCTATGTGCCGAAGGTAGCGCAACCTATACACGCTGTAACATCGCACGCTCCAATATTATCGAAAATGCGGTTAATAAATACAAGGATGCAATTGTCGAATGGCGTAATTTGATTTTAGGTAAGAAAATTATTATTATTGATTATTCGTTACAAATTATAGTTCCAATTTCTATATAAATAGGTGAGGAGACACCCAATGAGGATGACATCTATAATATAACTATAACACTAAAAGTGTTATCCATATTATATTCATCGCACAATCTAAATCCATGGGATCTATTTAAATCGCTATTTCGTGACGTCGATGAAGCCCAATGCAAGGACAATGTTGAACGTTGTCTACCAAATGAAGCGTTAGCCTATTGCATTGAGGCATGTTATTTCTCGATTAGCTGGGGCCTCTACTATGTCGAGAATGATTGTGAATCCCTGAATGTGGCTGAAGTTGTTACCGAACTGCGTAACAATTTGGATACATTTATGTCCGCTTGCTTTGAATTGACACGAGATGGCCCAACAATACAAATCCAAGAAGCTGTATGTATATTTAAATTATATTTGAAAAGTTAACTTAAATGAGACATTTTCTACTTGTTTCCAGGCATATCAATCCATATGCGATCTACTTATTATATACTCGGATCAATTGGCGCGTAGCGATAGCGAACATATACGCAACTTGGAATATAAATCACGTATGGATGAGCATCTTATATTGGATAATTTTGTACAGCATCATGTGTTCTCATTGAAACAAGTGATTGCTCAAGATGAAACGCGCATCGAGGAGTTACATAAGAAACGTAACTTTTTGGCCTGCTATTGTAAGTTAATTGTTTACAATATAATACCAACAATGCGAGCAGCTAGCATATTTAAATATTACGTCAAGGTAAGGTTAATTAATCATGGTAAAGTAATCAAATTTTAATTAAACTATATTTTCCTATTATTTTTGTAGTGTTATAACGAATATGGAGATATAATTAAGGCAACTTTGGGCAGGGCGCGTGAAATCAATAAAGTTAACTTTGCCATGACATTGTTATTAAGTTTGATAACCGTATTTAAGAGTCTACAGGAACAGAGTGATGATGGTGCGGTATCAAAGAGTTCACAAGAATTTGTTGATTTGAAGGAGTTGGCAAAACGTTTTGCACTAACATTTGGCTTTGATGCATTGAAAAATCGTGAATCTGTTGCCGTAATCCATCGTGGTGGCATTTTTTTTGCTGCCAAAAAGGAACCAGATGATCCAGTCCGTGCACCAACACGTCTATTATTTTTAGAGGTGCTCAATGAATTCAATTACAAATTACTTAAACAGGATAAAAGGGTTATTATGGCATTCCTTGATAAAGTCATACCACCAGCGATGCCATCGAATCGTGCTGAAGAATGGCAACCATTTATACTTTATCGGAATTCTTTGTTACACGGTGAGACAGATCAGGCACCGGTTGCCACACGTCGGGCATATACACGCAAGCGACGAGATCATGGTAAATAAATATAATATAAAAAATTAAATTTAATTAAAAATATTTTATATATTTTAATGTGTATTCAATAGATGAAGATGACGATGAGGAAGATGATGATGAGGAACACAATGATCCCGATTATAGAGGCTAAGGTCTAATTTTATATATATATTATAATTTAATTCATAATTTTTATTATTTAAGACAATGAAGTATTTGTTTAGTTTATAAATTTATTAATTAATTCACTCAAAAATTTAATTCATAACAAATTCAAATTCATTTTTAAGTTCAATTTAATATCGTAATTAAATTCATTTGGATAAAACTTAAAAATTCGCTTTAATAACGAACATTTTATAAATGCCTTCTCCGGACTTTCGTTTGGCGGGTACTTCGCTCTACATCCATTTATTATCGCAGCCCTCGATATATGCAGCGATAATCGATTATTTGTCGAAACATTTTAGAGTTACCAGATGCGTTCACTATCAGTGACTATCGAGTTGGCCCCATCACTTGCTTGTCTAAATTGGCGCGCACGCTACTTGAGATATTTTGTTTATTTCATTGGTAAATTGCTTACAATGCCTAGCAATATGGAATTACCAAACAGTGCTGATCAATTGCTAGAAAATTCAAACAATTTAAAGGAATTACTCAGTGATCCCATCAAATGGCAGTCGATACCTTTGCTTAATCATACGCCATTGCATCAGTTGAAAGATCAGGGTCTGGTACGCTTTCGTGGCATGATACAGGATATGATGGATCCCGAGATCTATTTGGAACGCTACGAAGTGAAGTCATCTACAGATGGCAGTACGCGTCTACAGCAGGGCAAATATCGTGATTGTTTACGTTTGACCAAAGAAGATGAGCAAATGGACTATCAAGCGCCAGGAAATGTACATGGCGAACGACGTACATTGTTTGTGGTGTCGGTGCCTGGACTCAATGACTGGGCTAAGCAGCATGAAAAGCGTTGCAATCCTTTACCCGCAGTGGAACAGATAGCTATGGGCATGGGAACAAAACGTTCGCTGCCTGCCGATCAAGAGGAAGCTATGGAAATCGATAAATCCGATGCTGAGACGCATAACAAACGCCAATGTGTTGATGTCACAACCAAACCTGCATCTAATACAAATACATCAGTGCTGGGATCAGAATATCTGCTCAATTCTCCATTACCCAACCGTCCCAGCATGGCATGCATGGTGAAGGTTTACGAAGATTTTGACAAATATACATTAAACTCGCTAATGGACTTTGTTGGATTTTTATCTATAGATCCAGCACTAGATGCATCCACATTAGATATGGATGCCATGCAAAATGTAGAGAGCTTAAGTGAGTTACAGGCACAGCATCCATCTCCGTTTCTTATACCACGTCTACATGCGTTTGGTTGCAAGCCTCTGCTTCATGCCAATCCCCTGCTAGATGATAGCCTACAACAACCTGAACAACAGCAGCAAGATACCCCGGCTATGGAAACAATGTACAAAGATTTACGCATGCTGCTCAAGCTGTGTCTATTCGATGATGAACTAGCTGCCGAATATCTGCTCTGTCATCTTATCTCCAATGTCTATAGCAGACAAGATATGCGTAACATTGGTCAATTTTCATTAAATATTTGCAATCTTCCCAAAGTTTGCCTCGAACAATATACAAGAAAGCTATATGAGGTGTTGGAGCTACTGCTACCAGCTAGCCACTATTTGCCCATGACCCTGGACACAATGAATACAGCTGCGTTTGTGCCAAAGTAAAGTAGCAATAAGCGGCAGAGTTCTTGGACAACAATTAACATATTTCTCTTTTCTTGTTTCTAGAAAGGATTACGAAACAAATAAACTTATCTCTGGATTATTGCAATTGGCACCTCATACACATCTGTTGCTGGACGAGACATGCATGCAACAGGGCAAATTGGATGCTAATGGTGTACAGGGTATACAACATTTGGCCAATTTAATAAACTATCAACAGCTAAAATGCGATTTTCAATATTATCAAATTGATTATAATGTCGATATACCAGTCCTGATACTCAGCGAAGGCACAACCATGTTGCCGGTAAGCCAAAAAAAAACTAATTTTCTTCGAAACATTTTTAAAAATTCTTTTTTTTTTTTGCCAGTGTGACTTTGTGTTGCCGATAAGTGCCGATAGCAAAGCTATTGAACTTTATGAGGAATCTTTGAAGGCTGCAATGCATTATTTACAACCAAATCGTTTGCAACAATTTCGTAATTATTTAACTAAAGCACGGCTATGTGAATTCAATATTAGCGATGAGCATACGGAAATGATTCAAGAACATTTTGTTGAGATGCGTAAATCGAATGTGAAGAGCAATGTATATGATTTACATGATTTATTGGTATTATCGCGCCTATTGGGCATTCTACGTGGCCGGACAGCACTCGATAAAGAGATTTGGCAATTGGCCACTGAATTCGATACAAAGCGACGACAGCGTCGTCAAGCATTGCCCATCTCTCAAATACAAATGCGCAATTAAATATAGAAACTATTATAAAGAATTAAATATTATATTATCTATTTAAACAAAAAAAAAAGAATGTGAAAAGATTATGAAATTTTTGAACTTGTCAATTTTTGTCCATTTGTTTTTTACGATGACCTTCATATAGCGCTTTACGGCTCTCAACAAGCTTCTGGAAAATTTCAAATTTTTGTCGTCCCTTGATATACCACAAGGCTTCCTGATATGTTGATGGCATCACTTCCTTAACATTTCGTTTAGCTGCATATGTCAAGTGGAAGGCATGCGAGGTAACCATTTCCATACTATGGGCATCGATGACCTGTACAACAGTCAGCAATTGCATATATTTTTCAAAAGTGTACACAATATAGGCGGTGATCTTTAAAAAGGAATGGACTTTAATTGGCGTAAAAAATGCCACATCTTGGATGCATTCAATCTTTGGAACACAAGCTGAATAAATAGACGATGTTATAAAACTTATTTCAACAGCGTTACGCATCACAAATCCACCAAATATTGTATTATGCGAATTGCGATTATCGGGAAATGGATGCAATATGGTTGTCTGACATGAATCTTTCATCCAACGACAATTTGGTGGCAATGTCTGGGAACCAACAACAAAGCCATCATTTGTACGACTAAAGATTGTATACATTAGCTTCTCATCGCTTGGCGACGGTCTAGTACCCATCATGGAACCACCATAACGACGACGACGTTTCTTATCACGCTTTGCGGCAGCATCATAACATATTTGCTCCTCATTGTTAGCGGGTTTCAGGCGATTTGTTAATGCGGCACCAGAATTTGTTGCATTACGTGCAACCATTACCATAATAGCTTTAATAATCAAACGTAAATTCTGTTGCATATAAACAGTTATTTCCATTGAACTGCTGCCTGTCCAAGACACATGTCCACTCACATGTATATCATCATGGGAATTTACAGTATGTATATTTATAAAGTCAACCTGCTCCGCTAGAAGCGTTACAAACACATATGGCAATGGTATACCTTCTGGTAGATTTGGCAAATAAACATGCCGATGACAGATCCATACTAAAAAAATCAAGATCAAGAATATATATATACTTTATAAAGTCCGACGATGGCTCCTGCCGCCCCATTTATTCCAAATTTTGAAATGGATCAGACTATCTAAAGACTTACCCGCAAACAGATCCAATTCTTCCAATAATCGTCCCGTACGCACACGTCCCAAATGATTAACATAACGATCACGCACAGGAATCGAGCTCAATGGCAATATTGCTGTCGTAAATGAATCTTTCATGCTTCGATCTGGTAAATCTTTACGTTTTGGTGTATACTTCAGTAGGTTTGACCGACATTTCGGTATCGTATAATATCCCGGCTCTAAACCAATTCTTTTCTGAATATTTTTCATGACTATAAGAGTCATACAAATAGAATTTTAAATATATTGGATTTCTCTGTATGAACATATGTAGTTACCGTCAAGCATTGTACCAGAATGGTGACCCGATTGAAATGCCTCAAATTCACAGAACTCATGTTCACCACGATGAACAGAAGATCGATTTAAATATCGCTTAGAACATATGGGACATCTACATAGTGAGAACCAAAGCTGTGGCAATGTATGGTTCACTGATCTTGCACTGGAGCAAATCAGGCGAACCATCTGTTTTTTTTTTGTGTTTAATTTATCGAAATAAATTAAAATAATTTTCAAAAGAAAAAATAAATTTATTGAATAAAAAGGCATTACACACATACATACTTGTACTTACATTAAAAAACAATAAATAGAGAAAATAAACAATTAAAATTGCAACTAGCAGCGAGTCCTCGTTACAGACTAATGACCTGAGATCTCAGCTGTCCATCTGTTTATATAGGATCTCAACAGCAGCAGCAGCAGCAGCATCATGTTGATATGCAGTGTTGAGCAACAACAGTATGTAGCAATGCCTATCAACATGTTGCTAAACATAGATTGAACATGGTTGCTCATTTGAAAGCTTTTATTGTGAAATATAGAAATTATAGAAGCACGATCAGTACTGGAAGCATCAAAGCATTTGTTTATCTCTGAAAAAAAGCTCTTTCTGTACATCCATATAAAAGCTACGCAAGCTATGCTCAGCATTTAGTTGAATTAATTGCGTTGTTCCTGTTGTTACATCGATTATTATATCAAAAAACTATTATGTCAAAGAAATTAATATTATATGGCGTTGAGGAGAGTCCACCGGTGCGTGCTTGTTTATTAACATTAAAAGCACTGGAATTGCCTTATGAATATAAAGAGGTTAATTTTGCCAGCAATGAGCTGCGTTCTCCGGCCTATTTAAAGATGAATCCACAAGGAACTGTGCCATTGCTGGATGACAATGGTACATATATTTGGGATTCTCATGCAATTTGTTGTTATCTATGCGATAAATATGCAAATACCGATGAATTATATCCAAAGGACTTGATTAAACGTGCTGCAGTCAATCAACGTTTGTATTTTGATGCGAGCGTCATTTATATGTCACTTTGGAGTGCAACAAGTGCCTTTTGGCGACGTGGTGCCACTGTTGTGGTCAAGGAGAAGACGGAGAATATACATGAAGCTTTGCGGCTAACTGAAGTATTTCTTGGCGATAATCCGTATATATTGGGTCAGAGCTTAACTATTGCGGATTTTTGTTGTGCTGCCACAGTGTCAACAATGCCAGCAATTTTGGATATCGATCAAGAGAAGTATCCAAAGATCACCGCTTGGCTCGATAGATTAAATCAGTTGCCATATTTTGAAGAAGCCAATAATGTAGGCGCCAAAAAGTACAACACTTTTATGAGGGGCTCATGGACAAGCATAGAGCTCTAAATGAACTTCAATAAATACAAAAAAAAATACGAATAATAAATTCAAGTGTTTGTTATTCACTTAATTTTGTCGTTTTTCTTTCCATTTTGTGTGTAAATAAATACACTTTGATTATTTCGTATTTCAGCTCGTGCATATAATTTATGCATTTAAGCTGCGTACTGAATTCCATATATCGATAACAACATTCGTCTATCGATAGGAGGGGCATATCATCAGAGCGATCTGGCAGCACTGGCTAGCTGAAGTATTATAAACAAAAAAAAACAAAATGAGCAAAACCAGCAAAGTCGTTTGGACCGACGAAGTATTGTATTTTATCATTAAACATATTAGGGCAGCACCATTCGTTTGGGACCAAGCCCATCCACAGTATGCATTTAAATCAAAAAAAGCCGCATTCTGGTCCCTGTTGGCCGAAAAAGTGAATTCCTATGGTGGCTTCTACAAAACCACCCCAATTACAAAGGGTAAGAAAATAAAGAAACCAAATAAGAATTTATTGTGTATTTATTTACTGTCTTCTCTTTCCCTAGAGGCATTGCAGAAGAAATGGACTAATATGAAAACGTATTATTTGTTCGAAGAGAGCAAATCCCGTCGCATTGGAGCAGATTCTGATAACTCTAGTACTACATGGAAATTTAGATCAACTTTATCGTTTCTAAGTACAGCTGCTGGCACTCCTAGAACGACAGCAACAACAACAACGACAAGAGCAATAACTCCAGAGCCTCCGGCAGCTGCACATTCGAGAAGTGAAAGCTCTGAGGATGATCCACTGGCTACACAAGAATATCACCAGCAAGCAACAGCGAATGTGACGATCAAAACAGAAGAGCCGCAAATCGACGATCTGGCAACACATCAACATGATAATTATAATGAGGAAGAAGAAGAGGAGGAGGAGGAATCCTTGCCACCTGTCAGAAAAAGAACAAAAGGCTTGCACGGTGTTGCTGTAAGAAATAAAATAAATCGAGCAAATTATTATCATTATGGTATGACTGTCGCCCAAGATCTGGATCAGTTAGATGAGGATTTTAAAATCAATGCCAAATTGGAAATAATGCAAATATTAGCCAAATACAAAAGAGAGCATTATTTAAATCGTACCAACAGTTAAATAATAAATACATTAGATTATTTAATTTATGCAAGTAAATGCATTTTTATTTACAACTAATAATTATGCCGCTCATGGCTCAGGCCTATTGTTGTGAATAAGTAGCACAAAGTGTATATAGCGAAAGTTGCGTATCAAAACAAAAAAAGCAATAACCGATTTACAACACTTCACAGCACTGAAAAACCTATCGTCAATCATCGTGACTATCGATAACAGCAGCAGCACCAGCACAAACAGCTGTCAAACAGTCAGTTTAAGCAGCAATCATCAAGGAAACTGTCTTCGCTGCAACAAAATAGCAGTATAAGAGAGTTAACAATAAGAGGCGAGCATTAAAAACAAATTAAATATATATTTTTTCTATATAGTTTTCGTTTAAAATTTATGTAACAAATAAGACAAACATTGACACTGCACCATCAAAAAAAAAGAAAAAAAAAAACAAAAGAAAAGGAAGAAAAACTTTGTGCGCCAAATCAATGAAAGCGAACGAAAGAAAATCGATTTATATATAAAAAAAAAATTTGTTTCTTTTTTAATGGGCAGCTGTTGGTCAAATTAAATGTTTACAATTTAATTTCATTTTTTTTTTACTAAACAATAAAAGTGATGCACACTCAAGCATCTGTAGCCGGATTGATGCGGCCAATGGAACATTGGAAATTTGGCTCAATTTGGCGGCTGTTAACAATATTTGGTTTAATTACTAATTGCTATGCAACCGATACGGATATAACATTAGATGCTAAAGCAACATTAAATCATCGTATACAAAGTCTTGATTTGCTTGTCTTTGTATTCCTATTGGCCTTAACTGTGTTAACAATTTGGCTATTTAAACATCATCGTGTGTCATGGCTGCATGAGACCGGATTAGCTGTTATATATGGTAAGTTAACCAACAAAAATATATAAAAATTGTATTTTTCATTTATTTTAGTTGCGCCAATTTGCTTATTTTACACATTTTTGCTTTGTCCAATTCAAATTTCTTTCATTTTTAGTGCAACGTTAACGTAATTTAACATTTTTCATTGTTATTTGAAGCTTTTTTCTTTTGTCATTTCTTTGTGTTGCTCATATTCGTAACATACATATACATACATACATATGTAAATATGTATGTACGTGTGCAGTATTTGTAAATGTAATTAGTATTAGTGTTGGACAACATACTATTGTCGTAAGCACGCAAAAGGGGGGACAACTAATACGTTGACAACTATAATCGGACTTAAGACCCGTATGTTGTGCAAATAAATAAAGTAATAAAAAAACAAAAAATAATGATAATTTATGTATATAAACTTGTATTTGAGCCCCCTTTAAATGCACACAGAATCAAAAGAATTTTTGCTTTACTTCAAAAAGAGAAAAAATCCCAACAATATACAATCGCTCACAGCTAATTTTGTATATTTAATTGAATAAATTATTAATTTTACATACGTCATAATCAATATTAAAAACTTTCTCTATTTCTCAATAACTTAATTAGTTTACTGATAACTGACTTTTTCAAATTGCTTAATACCCCAGCACGAAGTAAGCTAGTAAGCCACTGTGTAGCAAAAATTCCCATAAAAATTCCCTTTTCAAATGAAATTAAATCTTTGTTTTTTTTCCGTTAAAGTGTACAATGTATTTCATAAATTAGATAAATAAAAATGCAATTTTATGCATTTTTTTTGTTGTCGTTGCTCTTCGGTGTTTTTTTTTTCTGTGCGCATTTTTTGTAATATATAAATAAATAAATAAAACAGAACCTGTTCTGAGTAATGTATTCAAGAGATGTTCTTTTATATATTTTGTACTGACGCTAAAGCGAATTATATAAAATAATGTATAACCCATCAAAGAGAGCATCTCTTCTATATAAGATATATACATATGTAGTATATATATTCTTGATCAGTATGATGCTATGTTCGTCTGTGAGCTAAAGCGATGAAGATGATAGAACAGACCCCTCTGCAGCCTGATCAACGATCGTTCGAAAATCTTACAATATTTTTGTTGCTTACTTAATGTAAATCACGTGAATCAAGCCTCATGACAAGAACAATCTCAACAAATATGCTAATTAGATGTCATACTATCTTAATTGCCTTGAACCCTAAAACTCGTTTGTCAATGAAATATAAACGTTGTTAACAATAACAATAAATATAAAACAAAAACCAAAAGTTTTATACCATTATTTAGATAAGGTTGTTGTCTGATAAAGATACACATGTATACTACTTGTTTACTTGCCTAAAAAATATTAATAATAATGAGTCAACAACATTAGTTAAGCTTTCCTTATCAATGGACTCGTCTATGCCTCGCGTTATTCCATTTCCATTTGTTAGTCATATAAAAGCAAGCTTTGTGAGATAGGTCAGGCCATACATATATAATGGAATAGTTTATTGAAACCTCTTAAAACTGATTTCATTTGGTTTGTTTGCTTTTGAGCTTGATCTGATTTAAAATGTCTGAAAAGACTTGACAAACAATTCATTTTTACAGATTTTTATCAATATAATTTATGCAAAGTCAGCACAAGAATTCACAACTGGTTCTAGTGTCAAACTGTTGCAGCTTCAATCTGCTGATGAAAG
>JBANCX010000564.1:5650-15781 GCA_037040065.1 Dettopsomyia nigrovittata | reverse complement strand
TTTTCAATTTAAAAAGTCGTTCAAAGGCAACGCAAGCAAGTGAAAAGAAAAACCAAAAAGTGTGTATAAGTAAGAGAAAAAAACAAAAAATTAATAACAAAAATTTGCATTAAATACTTCTTCAAACAATATATAAACAAATACTACCTATATACATATACATACATATAGTATATACACACATATACATATATAGTATATAAACTAAAACTATGCTAAATAAATGTAAAGAATATTTTTTTTTTTTTTTTTTTTTTTTGTATGGCACAAACAAGAACATTAAGAATCAAAAGCTATACAAAAAAAAAAAAAAATTAAATATATTTAAAACTTAAGTTACTCTTAGACACGCACACAATGATAACCGGATATTAGACGCGAGAAGAGAAAACTCGCAAGTAAACCGCAGAACGATAGTTAATGCGTAAGAGTGTAGAGATGTGAAATGTAAACAGTTCGTTGTCTACGAAAAAATAAAAAAGAATAATTTATGCAAATGCAAAAACAAAAAACAAAAAAAAATCAAAAATTACAAAAAAAATACAAAAAACAACAAAAATTAAACAAAAATAAATGTAATTAACAAAAAATTCAAAAAGAAAATGACTTTTTATTGGGAATAAAATTATGGAATGGAACGAAGGTCCGAAACCATATTTTCTTCAAAGAAAAACAAACTATTTATTATCTGTTAGCACTAAGCATACAACACGCTTGCAATCATTATATTAAATTTGGGAAACATTAGAAAAATGTTGCTGGTCCTTCGCACTCACATGCAAAAAAAGGCGCAGCGAGCTCATCTACAAAACGACCTGCGTTGGGCAAGCCAAACTAGGCAATGATGTGCGCGACGGCAAAGCGCTTTGGCTCTGCCTTGTGTTCGGCACTTTACTTTCGGCTGCCGCTCTCACAATATTACTCTCACAACTTTGGCAAAATTGAGAGTGCTAAGGGACTGGCAAACTCCGAACAAAAAATTTATGCAACAACTTTCTAGTTGATTTGACACCTCTATGTGTTGTATGCTTAGTGCTAAAACTTAAACATAAGTCCAATGTTCACTCAGTTCCATAAGTGATCTAGTTCATACATTCGAAGTGTTGTTAAATGTAAACTTATAAACAATAATTGAACTTGCAAACTCTAACATTATCTATAGCTACTAAAGGATCTAATGGTTAGCGTTTTTAACTATTTTAAAGTTACTGAACAGATTGTATTTTGAATGCATTTCTTATTTTAGCTTTAAAATATGAATTTGTTAATTGAAATATCGAAATTAATCCATGTAGAAAAAGATGAATATTTTAGACGAAATATAAACTTTAATGAGTCAGTTCGGTTAATTAATTAACCATAATCTATATATTTTATGATGAAAAAGGTTTTCATAATTACCTCCATTCGAAATTTTGGTACTTACTTCTTTATTTTATATACGCATCATTCAAGGTGCGGCATTTAGAAAGATTTTATGTTCATTATTAATTAAGCAACTAAGTGACTACATTTGGCATCACTGATCATCTAGAGGATCACTCTCTTTTGCTGTCTGCGCTCTTTAGCTTTTAAAGTTCCTTTGCATTGGCATCATTAGTCAGGCTTCTAGAATATCACTCTCTTTTGCTGCCTGCGCTCTTTTGCATTTAAAGCGCCTTTGCGCTGTTAATCAAACTAAAGCTCTCTTAGTTGCCTGCATACTACCTTCAAAGCTGCAGCTGTTGTTGTTTGTATTAGTATTGTATTGTTGCTGTCAATTGGCGTTTTGTCTGCATGCTCGAGCTTGACATTTGTTGACTCTTTCGCTTTGACAGCCATTAATCACGGCATTGTTGTTGCCAATTTCAAATCCACACGCAGACAGATAGAGAGGCCAATGGGTGTGTGTGGTTTGGGATGTTTGGGTAATTGAGCTTTGGGCAGGAGAGCAGCCTGATAAATGATGCTTCATATTTTGTAGCTCAATGCAATTGAAATAATAAAATAGTGAGTGCTGTTTGCTCGACGCCCTCCCAGCTACTGAACACTTGCCTTTGATTAATGAAACTTTAAAAGCGAACACGCGTCCTCTCTCTCTCTCTCTCTCTCTCTGTGCATCTGTGTGCGTGTGTGTGTGTGTGTGTATATTTCTCTTTTGTCTCCATCTACGTTAACGTCTGCGGCTACGGATGCGCGCAACTTAGAGAGACCGCAAAACTTTTTCGATAAGCGATCTTTTCAATATAATAGTACATGTTGGCGACACTTGGAGAAAATCATATGTAAATAGTTAAATTAATATATGATTTAGCCCACGGAAGTATACTATTTTTTGTTTCCTTTATAATTCAGTTAAATATTATTGCATTTTAGATGTTCATATTAGTATATAAAATATATAGGTTTATCATTGCCTTACCCTTGTTTATATCAAGTTTAAGTTGCTAAAATATATTATATTTTACTTTAAATTGTAATATTATCTATTTTAAACCTAAAAAGTTATTTTAATAACAATTTTCATATTCAATTAAATTTCATATTTATCGCAATTTAGTTTTTTCTTTCTTAATATTTTGTTGAGTGTATGCATGTATGACGACACAGAGAAAAGTTTGGCGTCTTATTGGTTTGTCTTCGATATGAAGAGTAGCTGGAGTTGCTGGTGCAGGAGACAGAGCAGAAGAGAACGACGCTTCGGGCTATAACAATAAAAGTCATTTATAGATTTCGATTTGTGCGACGACAACACATACATAGTCATCACATGTGAGACTTGCCTCCCACGGGGGTGTGTGATAGTCGCCGCTATCAATGGCATAAGTTTGACGTTGCATAGTTTTAGGCTGCTTATCAGCACTTTTGTTTTATTGTCTGCCTGTGGCTGCTGCTGGTGTGCGCTCTTAGGTCTGGGTTCGTCTCTCTTTTGTTTCGGCAGAGAGGGGGGCTGGTGTCATAATCAGTATAATGCTTATGAAAATGTCTTTTGTGGCCGTTTTTGCTTATCAGCAAATGTGATTCAAAATATATATATTTTCTTTTGTTTATGGGGCCCCCAGCGCGTCGCCACATCGTACTTTCATACAATCTATAAAAATAATGTTTCAATTTTGTACGCTTTCAGTTCCTCATTTACGGACTGTCAATCAAAAGAAAACCATTTTTTTTTTCTTCCTTTTTTGTTTTTGAAAAATGCGTTACAAATGAAAAAAAAAATTATTTTATATTAAGTTAAGGTCCTGCACAGAAATCGATCAGATTTTTGTTAAAACTTATGGGGAACCAAAAACCAAAAATATATTTTTCAATTAAATCAAATTTACGTTTCTATTGTATTTAAATCAATTAAAAAAAAATTGAAAAAAATATTTTTTTTACAGTGTCAAATGATTTGATTTCAATTTTTTAATTTTTGCAACTTTTCATACAACTTTCTTGTCCTTTAATGTAAATGTCTTTTGAACAAGCATCGAAATTTTTTACTTTTTTAACAGAAATATATTTTAAACATTTGTTAACTTTAAATTTATTAATAAATATAAAAAATACTTTATTAAGTTATTCTCTTATATAAGTAATTTTTAAAATATATATTTATTTTAATGAGAAATAGGATTCTTTCATTCGTCATGCTGCTAAGCGTAACAGTAGTAGCTCTGAAGCTTTAAGCTCTGGTTCAAAAATAACTTAAGCTAACATAGCAACTCACACATATAGACACATAGCTCTCTCTTCCTACTCGTACTCTTAGTACACTCTGTCATTCTGAGCTGGCAAAACCCTCTCTCTCTCTTAGGTAACAACAACCACCAGAAGAGTGTCAAGTGTCCATCGTTTTAATTTCAAACAAACAAAAGCATTGTTCAAGCAATTAAAGCCATAATTATTATGACTATTGTTGTTGTTGTTGTTGTTATTATACCCTCAACCCTTACATAACCCTTTTTGGAGAGTCACTCTCACATAAAAAATAAATAAATAAATATAAGAAAAAAACACTTGACAAATTCCGCGCTGCCGCCGCATGCTTAATTAAATGAGTTTGCGCAAAGAACTCTTTTCATGTTTTAATTACGCAAATACTCAGCATAACTTAGCTGCTGCTGTAACAATTAGGCAAGCTCAAGAGCAACAAAAATATGTATACATGAGATACATAGATAGATAGATAGATAGATAGATAGATATTCGTCTAAGCTCTACCATCTTTGTCTTTTTGCCTTTTACCATTTTCTATGTGAATGCGAACAAAACGCACTTCAAAGCGAGAATGTCGTCAAAATTTTGAAACTTGCTCTTTGTCGTTTCTCTGTCTTCCGTTTTTTCAGTCAAGTTGCTCACATTACTCTTAAGCTGACATTGTTTGTGTAATTAGTTCAACTGGCTCAACATTGCCGATCAACAAAATTTAACAAACTGAGAATGTTAGAGACACAAATCTTGAAGTTATTTTGGATTTTGGAATTTTTCCTTTTATTTTTTTTTTTTTGTTGTACTAAATATTTATAATATTTTTAATAAGCAAACAAATTTTTAATTATTTTTTGTTTAAAGCTTTGACAAGTTATTTAAAGTCTTATAAATTATTAGACCTGTAAAAGACTGAACAGAATCTTTAAATAATTATTATGATTTATTTATTTAGAATTATTTTACGGCTTGCATTTCTGCAGTCCACTCGCGACGTCTGTTCAGGTCGAGTAGTCTCACAAGACTGATTCGTTGATCGCCTAATATCAACTTGTGTACGATAGTTTCGTAGGCAGTATTGTAAGCTAGATGCAGTTGTCCTGCTTTATGTTTGGTTATATTAGTTTGTGTGATTATCCTTGCTGCAGACTTCAGTCAAAACTAATGAAAAAATTGTAAATTACGAAAATAAAAAATTAAAAAATCTATCTAGAAAAATAAATCGTAAATTGTATTTCACGTCTTCTTCGAATAGGATAAAAACATAAAAAATTAATTGTTTTTAAATAAGAAATACGATTTTCGGTATTTTCCTGATAAATTAAATTTATAATTTAAAGTTTATATATAAAATTAAATCAATATTTTAAATCTTTCAACTCGATTAATTTAATTTTCGTTGCAGTTAGCTGAATATTTTTTGGTTTTTTCTTGAATATTAATTCAAAATTCTTGAGCTTTGACTGAAAATAACAAAATTTTTGTATAATAAATGAATTGAAAACTTATGATCTTTGGCTAGTAATAAAACAGTTTTAAAATATAAGAGATTTAAAACCCTTTTTGCCAATTAACAATACAAAAATATTGAAAAAATCATTATTTTCAAGCAATAATAAAATAGTTTGAAAATATATTCAAAAAATAATTTTATATTGAGTATGTAAAGTATTGTAAACCAAATCGAAACCAATTGAAAGAATTAAACTTTAAGCTTAAACACATATTTTACATATTTGCAGTCTTGTTAATGACGTTTATCATAAATAAATCGTTGTAATATGCAATGTAATGTAATATAGTAGTACAACCCACAGAAAAACCAAAGAACAAGCCAATCAAGAGCAGAGAGCTCCAATCAAAGCAAAATCAACCCCAAACCATCAAACACATCGACCCCAAACACACACAAATCTGACCCACATGTCAACTGATGCACATAACTAAACGACACCAGCTCTAGTAGTAGGTGAGATGTGGGGTGCTGTTAAGAGACTGGTTTGGGTCTGTTATGGGATTGGGGGGCGGCCAAAGGCGTAGGAGTGGCCAAATGTCAAATAGTACAAGCATATCCGTCCGTTGTCCTTGTGCGTTGTGTCTTGTCGTCAAAACGTCTTGAGTTGAGCTCACAGTGTAAGCGAGAGAAAGCGAAAGAGAGAGAAAAAGAGAGAGAGAGAGAGTAAGTAAGTGTGAGAGCACAGTGAGCTAAATGTAAACGCCCACTTTCTGTTATTGCTTGTAAGCTATATGCTCCCACCACCAACACACACACACACAGACACACAGACACAACGCAGCTGAGTTGGGCAGGCGCCAAGGAAGGAAAAAAAAACGAAAACAAAGCGTCAAGTGTCTATGTTAAGGTTAACAGCGCACTGTTAAAGGTTTGCTGTTAAATGCAGTAGCTGCTATGCATTGTAGGCGTTGCCAACGTTGTCAAATACTATTAAAATTATTATAGTTGTTGCTGTTGCTGTTGCAGTTGCTGTTGCGCTTTTGTTACCTTTCAGCTGCTATCTGATGCAGACAAACCGCAGCAAACAGGGTTGCATTTTTATAATACAAATTGTTCGATCTTAAGGGTTGGGAGTTACCCCCATTTATATACATACATATATAGTAGTTGTAGTTATTTGTCTTGCTCTCTTTGTTGTAAAATTGCATTAGCAATTGCAATAATGATTACCATTGTTGATTGCTGTAATTTTCATGATTTAATTAAAAACTTTTGCAACGTTTGCATGAAACACTGCCACTTTGACTGGCCATTTGAACATTTAACCTATCAGCAATTTATAATAACTTAGCCCAACATATGTACATATATAGAATATAATAACAGCAATTTAGATAAATATTTGCAGCCCCCTTTTTTGAATGAAATACCATTGTTATATAATATTTATGAACGTTTACCTTCAATCAATATGGTAAAATCTATTTCCCCATTATTTATATCGAAACTTTGCAGGTGCATTTTCAATTGAACCTTTTTTATTTTAATTGGAATTTTATAGATTTTCTTGGTTTAAAACTATCTTTTTTTTTTATTTTAAACAAAGTTAAAAATTCAATGTAAGCAAAGGTGCATTAACCCCTTATTGAGAAATTAAAGGAAATTTGTTTTTGTTTTTTGATTTCTTTCAATGTTTATACCCCGATCCATTTGAAAAATGGAAAAGGGGTATAATAGTTTTGTGATGATTTATGTGACAGGCATAAGGAGACATCTCTGACCCTATAAAGCATATATATTCTTGATCAGTATCAACAGCCGAGTCTATTTAGCCCTGTCCGTCCGTCCGTCTGTCTGTATGAATGCGTCAATCTCAGAGACTGGAACAGCTACAGAAACAAAATTTGGTATCCAGGTTGGTGTATATCGCGCACAGTACACCTCCTTTTTTTTTTGGATTTACCACCACAACCCCTCAAATCGAAAAAAACGATTTATAGGTGCAATTTTCCACCTGTTCTCGTGAAACTCGGAGTGCATACAACTGAGCTGACATCCGATCGAACTGCATCAAAAAGTTTTCAATGGCACGCCCACAACGGCCCCTTCTGTAAAGGTGAGGTGTTCTAGAGCAAATAAATTTGTCATTTGTATTTGCAAGAAGCTAACCGCGGACGTCGACATCGCTAGCACTTGGATCGGGGTATCTCGTAGTCGACTAGAGCTTCCTTTCTCGTTTTTGTTTGTCATATACCCGTCATTTATAATGGTTGAAAAGGGTATGATAGTTTTAGTAGAAATATAGAAGAGGGAGACGTGTATGTAAGAAAGAGTGGCATTATCACAATGAGATGGTAACGCCGAAGAACCCAAAAACAAAAGTACAATTAGGTGGCAACATAGTTTATATTTATATAACGAGAGATTGGAGCATCACAGAAATTAACTTACGAAGCACCTAAATAGAGAATTCTCTACAAAGGAGACTCACGAGACGCCAGCCGAGGAAGCTGATGATAAGGTTTTCCAGATCTCGTTGATTATGTCTTGCCGGTGCACCCATAAGATCTGAATTAATAGATTCCAGGACCATAAAAGGGTTCTGTGACCATCTACCTCGAAAATAAGCATAAGAAAAAAGTTAAAATTTAAAAAAGCAGCATCCAGTCGAAAAAAATTAAAAAATGTTCAAAATTCTTCTCATCGGCTACTCTGTTTCCTGATCATTTTATACTTTGTACTAAACTATTAATTAATAAATAAATCGATTACATAATTACATTAATAATATTACATAATAAATAGTATATCATTAATAATATATATATTCTTGATATTCTAGACTAGTAACCGCAGTCTAGTCGATATAGTTATGTCCGTCTAACCATGCATATGTTTGTCTATCAAACCGTCAGTTCTTAGAGACTCGTAGAGCTTGAGACTTTTAATATTTGATTGTTGTAGATTGTACATTGCAGGATTATCTATATATACTATTAAGCTGACCGTTCTGCATCAAAAAATTTTGCGTTCGACGCTCACAACACCCTAAATCAAAAATTTTGAATAACAGGTGTATTTTTTCACCTGTGATCTTGAGGGTCAGCATAAGTGATTCTTATTGTAATAGTGATATATTGTACCAATTTAATGTCTATCGGATTAAAATTATAGGTAATCTAGAGCAAACAAATTTGTCATTATGATAGAGGTACAGCATGCAGTATTATTATTGAGATGTAGAAGGAGGTAAAGCATTGTCAGCGCGACCTTCGTATATTTTGTTTTCGATTATACTATATTAGATGAAAGAAATAGTGTAATGTGAAGATTTCATCGTGATCCTACGATGATGATATGCATGCAAATACATAGCTTTATTTTGATTAGAAAGTCTCAGACAAGTACATATGCATAATGTATATTACTTTTCCGTCATCAGTAATGCATTCGTTTGGTCTGACCAGACATGACGTCACATTTAAATCGCGTACTAGTTCACTGTCTGTGCCCTTCCTGTACATATTTGCGTTAAGTATCTTACTTAAAATATCTTAAGAAGAATTGTTAAATAAAGCACATGACTGTCTTACTAATTTGTTGAACAAAATAGTTAGTTAAACTAAGCCTGCTTTTTGGCAATGTTTTCGTTTTGAAAGCCTAAGCCAATTTGTATGCAGTCGCCATAAATTATCTGGCCAAAAACTTGACTTGGCTATATGCTTGGGTGGGGAGTAAAGGAGCTTAGCTGCCAGGCAGACGCTTCACGTGCGCCACTCATTTGTCTCGCTCACCTCTCAACTTCTCTCTGTGTCTCTCGATATCCTTGGGCTGGGTATTGTTTGTGCGGGCGCATGAAACTTTTTAATCTCCTACGATTATTCTCGCATTTGCCATTTGTTTACACAAACACATGCCTCAACAAAAGAGAGAGAGAGAGAGAGAGAGAGAGAGAGAGGGGCCAAAGAGAATTTGGCAGTTTGTGTCTATGTTTGAGCTTATCAAATAATGGCAACATTTGCTACAATTCACTCCATACATCCATCCCCTTCTCATCGTCGGCGTGTCTCACTCAGTCTCTAATCGCGGTTAATCTCAAAACAAACGTTCGCCAATTTATTTTCCACTTTGGCGGGGTACAAAACTTTCACCCCTCCCCCTCCAAAACACTCCCCCACCAAGTCCCTCAAGCCAAGTGGCAGCTCCAACTAATGACTTAATTTATCTGCCACAGGGCTTTCAGCGGGCGGCAAATTAAGTTGATTGTTTCAGTTTCAGTTGCCAAAAAATACAGGCAATTTGAGTGCCCGCATTGCCCAGCTACAGCTCCGCCATCCGCTCTCTCTCTCTCTGTCGGTTTTCTTCTTCTTGGTCTGTCTTTTGGCTGATTAGATTTACTTTTTCTTTAGGTTAGGCGCAGTGCTGTCAATTCTTGTCTAAAAAGCTGAAATTGAAATAAATTATAAGAAAATTGCAATACTTTGGACTGTCAAGATTTTTATTTAATTTCTTAAATAGAGTGTACATACCAAATTAAAAGAGAAATATGGAAGTGTTAATCTTTATAAAAATTTTTAAAAATTTTGCGTGAATAAAAAAAAGGGTTCTAGCTCTTACCGTTTAGTCTGATGATAATAATTGTTTTATTTAATTCTATTGTAATTAAATTATTATTGTTTAATTAAATAAACATAGAGAAATATAAAAGAAAAAGCCTTATTAGCTATTAATTGTTAAAAGGAAAAAAAAAAAAACAAATTTCTAGCTCTTACCGTTTAGCCTAGTGATAACAATTGTTAAGAAATGAATTATTGATGAGTAATTACTTAAGTTAAAATTAAAATTTGGGTTTTTAAGTGTTATTCTTTAGAAAAATTACAGAAAACAATCGTTTCTAGTTTAATAATCATTTGGCTTTATTTATTCGGCTAGCTAAATGCACAACACTGGTCGTATGCTTTCAGTTCATTTTTCTTTTTACGAGGGTTGCTTAATCGTTTTGC
>JBANCX010000562.1:4516-15790 GCA_037040065.1 Dettopsomyia nigrovittata | reverse complement strand
TTCGGTATTCTGTCGACCTATTTGGTTCAGTTGTCTAAGTTGTCATTTTTCTATAGAATAGGTTCTAGGTTCGAATCCTGGGCAAGGCGTGGCAAAAAAAGTGTTTTTTTTTTTTAAAAATGTTTCAAAATATTTATTTGAATGCTCAGAAACAAATTTTTTTATTTGAATTAATCTTTTGCAGTGATTTTTATGGCCGTGTATCATGCTTGGATACGAAAAAAAGCTGCAATGGCTGGCGTCCTAGTGCCCGCTGTTATAATGCTCTCCTATGGCGCCTGGGTGGTTGTACTAGCTAAGCGTGACAAGCATAAGCGAGCCGCCATAGTAAGTGTCGTGTAGCCGAGTTATGCACCGCATTTAATTAATTTTTATTTGTATTTCTCAGGAGCGGCATATTGAAGAGGTGGCGCTAAAAAATAAAACTGAATTGGAATTGAAGTTGGCGCGAAAGAAGCATTCGGTAGCGAGTGAGCTAAGCGACAGCGGTACAGCGACCAGCAGCTTACACTATGAGCATGAGGTGGCATCCGGTACGGATCATCGGAAAAAGCAACGACGCTCCCGACATCGTCCACGTGAATCGGAGCGTGGTAATCCAGTTACGGCTGAGGTCAAAGTGCATCGCAGTGGTTTCAAGAGGCCAAGCTTTCGCAATAAGCTCTTTGGTCAGACGATTGCGCATGTTAAACTATTGGAAATACAGTATTATACAGATGATCCGGAATCATCATCAGCTGCGGCGGAATCGGATGACAATCGAAAGAATTTACAACATCCGCAGGTTAAACGTATAAGCTCAACGCCATAGAATGGACGGGACGACACATTCTTTTTTTGGGGGGGAAATTCTTTTCTTTGTTTTATTTTTTATTTTTATTTATTTATTTGTGTAAAGGGGCAACGAGGGCTAGTTGAGGCATTGCATAGTGTGTGTTTTTTGTGGCATATGGCTAACAAATAGGTATAAAAATAAATGATTTATAAAAAAGAAAATAAATTGTAAACAGGAAATACATTTTATAAATAGCGAGTATGCTCAATTTAGAGATACTCCGCTGATAAAATCTTTATCAATTTGAATACGAATCGAAATTGTTTTGAAAATTATTTAAAAACTTTTTTTCCAGACATAAACGATCTGACTAAAAATCCAAATTCCTCCTCTTTACTTTCTGGAAACTATCATGTTTATGAATACAATACTGTTCCCATTTTGAATTGGGAGCAAATAGAAATACTAAATTGAGTTTATTTTTTGTAAACAATTTTTTATTTCAATATATTGAGTATATGCGAGCTATTATTTAATTTGTAATTTGTTTACACACATCGAGTTTTTAATGGTTTACATGTGTGTGCTTACATCGTAATTTATGTGCGATGATATAATTTTTAAAAACTTTTTAAATCAGTAAATTAAATTATTATAAATATACATACATACATATATAATATAATATATACATATTTCCATGGTTTAATGAGAAAAGAAAATTGTTTTTCTATTTTTAATTCAAATTTTTCAAACTTATCGATTTTTTTTTTTTCTAAAGTATCGAGAACAAAAAGTAATGAACGAAATAAATATTATTTAATACATAGCACACAATATTTGCAGTGACTATTTTTTATTTGCAATAACAAATTATTATTATATTTATTTAAGTTTGTTTCCAAAACAAATATCAGAAATCGAATATTTGTTAGATATATCGATGTAAAACAAAAAAGTATCAATAGAAATTTTTTTGCTCAACGTACTATTTAAGCCCAAAAAATCTTTGAAAAGCAATAGGAAATGTGTAAATAAATAAATAAATAAATAAATATATATATTTTAGGTAAACGTAAAAAATAAATGTCTGCAATCGAATATAGATAGCGTGTGGTGGTTGGTCGATGACGACCGATATGCAGCTAATCAATCCTGTGCGTGTACTCACCGCTAGCACAAAAAAAAAGTATCGCAATTCACAGCAAGCGCGCTCATTTTGATGGCGTCTAGGAGTTAAACAACCATTTTAATTTAAATGTGTTTCGTTTTTGTGAAACATTGCGTTTAATGTCACCTTGTGAGAGTCACTTTAAAGTCACAAAACTATATGTATTAACAGTGTGTAGACGTCAAAAACTAAACATCAAAATTTATAAAATTTAATTATAAAACAACGCATAAATTTTTTTTTTTTTTTTTTTTTTTGAATATTATATTTTTTCCTTGTGTATATATATTATTAATATTAATATGGGTTTGGCTACCTGGAAATCATTACTTTTGAAATGGGTATGTACTCACAAAGTTTATAATATTTTGAAATATACTAGCTTATATGTACATTGCAGATACAAGAATGCAATTTTGTAGAGAATAACAATGCAAAGACTCTTGAAGAGACAAACATTGTGGACTTTTTTATAACATATGCGAAATTTGCCGAAATTCGGCTTCGTGGCGATGCAACTTCATCAAATTCGTCTACCGCGTCGATGCAGTACAAAACATCAGCTTTGGAAGACTTTTTAGACAGTAAGTGTACTAATGTTGTTTGGTCATTCGAATTCGAAAGTGCGCATGTGTGCGGTTACAGCTAACGAGCGAAGATGAAAAATATTCCGGATACAAAGCGTTATGAATTATGTATGCGGGTAAAAATTGCGAATTCTGTTTTTCGAATTTATTTCAATGCACTTTGGCTTTATTGTGTGCGCAGGTATGAGCAAACTTCTGATATTTTCGGAAACAAAACTAAATGATGAACCAAATGTATGATATGTCCTTGATGTATGTATGTATGTTTGTTTGTATGTGCGTGATGCATATGATGTACATCCAGCAATATTTGTTGTCATGCGTTGTCATCCTTTTGCTCATTTTCTACCTGATATATGGTAAATCCCTAGCCGGCGCAATTCTACATTACAATAGTTTGTACCTAATATCCGTAGACAGAAAAAGGTCAATACAAATCTATATATCTTAGACATAAAACATTACCGGTATGTAGCCCACATATGCATGGAAGAATTATGCGTGAAACTGGGTTATCGCTTTTTTTTTCTTATCCGGATCTGCGAATAAACTTCCGTATTAATTATAAATTATTCGGCTGATCCCAATCATTCTCAATATAATGTATTACATATATCTTACATTATATCAAAGATAGCATATATAATTTATATAGCATTATATAATTTAATATTTTTTTAAAATTTAATTTATAGGACACTATCCAGAATTTGAATTGAACTTTCAGCCCAATGGCCGCGTTACGCCAACTGATTTTGTATACGTCTATACAATTCTTATGCATTACACATGCATTCAAAATCCAAATGAGCATTTTCGTAATATTTGCCAAAAACTGCCAGAGTTACAGCAGCGTTATATTGCGTCATTTTTCCAAAAGACGCTTAATACAGAATTAAGTCGTGGTCGCTTGCGTATGACTATAATCAATCTTCGTGCAGAGTTTTGTGCACCACCTAGTAGCACTAATTCTAGTGTGCTGTCAAGTGAGAATGTGCCAGCCAACGACTCTACTCCAATCGACTATGAGACGAATGTGAGTATGAGCTGTGTGCCGTTAACTCCGGTACATCAGGAGCGACAAAATTCAATGGACAGCAGTGGATCACAAGCGACACCCAAATCTAAATTGTTGGAGCAGCGTACGCGTGAGGTATTTGGATTGCGTGTAAGTTGAGATCAGACAAAATGTATACAAAATGTATACTATTATGCATCTAATTGGCAATTTCTTTGCAGGCTCAACTCGCAAATGAGCGGTATGAAAAGAGTTTTCTAGAAGATTATATTAGAGACAATGAACATCTAATAAAAAGGCTTACAGAAGGTATTTATTACTAAATTGATTACGTTATTGTATTATAAAATTATTAAAATGTAGGTAACAAACAGAAAGAGAAAATATTAATAATAGAGATCCCAAAAACTAAATATATATTAAACATATTTTAAGGGATAGTCATGCAATTCTCAGTATTAGAAGTATTCTTTTTGAGGACAAAATCCTAGATTCTCAATGTTTATTGTATATGTTTATTTCTTTCTATAGATTTAAATGTAAAAAAGGTGAAATTGTCCGAAATAAAGAGCAACAAAAGCGATGAAGACGAGAACGAAGAGATGAATCAACGCATGCAAGAGACAAATGATTTTGATAATGTAAGTAAAGGAAATGAGGTCGAGCATATTGGCCTGATGTCCTCGTGCGATCCTTACACAATATCTGAAAATTTCAGCTAAAACGACGTCTTATGAAAGTCATTAATGAGAAGGAGGATCTCCTTTTCGCTGCTGACGAGCAATTATCTGAGTTAAAAGATAAACAGGTCATGCTGGTCAATAAGGTAAGTATATAATAATCTATTTAGATATATTCTTACAAATTGTTGTATAATTTATTCGTTCACAGCTTAAACAATCCGATGGGCAAATTGCGGTCTTTGCGACTCAAATTGCCCATTTGGAGTCGCAATTAGAGAAATTTCAAGAATGTTTAACGGCTAAAAGTGACTGCATTGCCAATTTGATGAGTGACAAACAAGAGCTAGAGCGGTGCCTGCAGGCGACACGGGATGAGCTGCGCAATGGACGTGAGATCCTGGATTCCTCAGCAGATCTGTTGGATGCATCACAGTCAGCTGACAGTATGAATACCACGCCAGAAAATTTGGGTGTATCTGTTGTAGATAAGCTGCTGCGTGAAAAAGAGCATGAGAATAATGAGCTACGTCACCAGCTTGATGCTGTTACACAAAAACATAATCGAATGGTATTCGAGCTATTCGAGCTCATGCGCAAGCATGAAATACCGGCAATAAAGTCTGATGACGATTCGCAAACAAATCAGGTTAATCTAATAGGATATATCATGGAAGAGCGAAAAATTGGTTTTGAATCGGTCATATCTGAAAAGGCTTCACTGGAAGAAAACATTAGGAATATGTATAAGTGGTTGTGTGAGGTATTCAATGAACCGGTTTCACACCTGGATAATGGAGATAAGGACTCTGTAGTCAACTGCTTTGAGCTATTGCGCATACAGCTAAACCAATTTGTGTATAAATATGGGGAACTGAATAATACCCTAATACAGGAAAAGAATCAAAATGAAATTAAAATCAAATCTAAACAAGCTGAGCTGGAGCAGCTACTAAATGATAATACTCAGAAAGCCAAGGAGCATGAGGAAATAAAACAAAAGTACGAGAAAAAACTTAAGGATGCACTTGAAGAGCAGGAAAAGTTATTGAATGGTGCTTGTATTGCTCAGAAAAAAGAATTACTTTTGAATCAAAAACATGAACTTTTAAACAAAAAACTGGATGAGTTAAACCTAGAGCTGTCCAAGATATTGCTGGATAATTCATATAAGGATGAACAGTTGAAAGTTGAGTATTTGAAAGCAGAGGAGCTCAATCAGTTGAAAACAGAGCTAGAACGTAACCTAAACGATGTACAGCAAGAACTAAGTGATCAAAAGCAATTAAAATCCGATGCTGAGGAACAATTAATCATTGCTAAAAATAAACTAAATGAGATAGAAAAGCAGCTGGAAGCTAGCATTCAGAAAGTCAATGAACAAGACACCAGAAAAGCACTTATGGAAAAAGAACTGAAGGATGCACTTCAAGAGCAAAAGGAGTTATCAAGTCGTGTCTCAAATGCTCAGGAAAATGAAGCATATTTAAATAAAAGGATTACACATCTAGAGTACGAACTGAAAGCGACACGCCAAGTGTTGTGTAAGATGCAGCGGAAAATAATTGAAAAGGATGAGGAGTTGGAAGCTAAGCAGTCGAACACAAATGAGCTGAACCAGTTGAAAGAAAAATTAGAACTTGACTTAAATAATTTACGCGAAGACCTTGGCCAGCAAAAGCAAGATAAATCCAATATCCTGAAACAGTTGGAAATTGCTAAGACTCATATAAACAATCTGGAAAAGCAGTTGTCGGAATGTAATCTGAAAGACAAAGAACAGGACACAAAGGGAGCACTAATGGAAAAAGAACTGAAGGATGCACTTCAAGAGCAAAAGGAGTTAGCAAGCCAGGTCTCCAATGCTCAGGAAAATGAAGCACTTTTGAATGATAAGCTTGCACATGTAGAGCTGGAACTGAAAGCGACGCGCCAAGTGTTGTCTAAGATGCAGCTGGAAATAAAAGAAAAGGATCAGGAGTTGGAAGCTGTGCAGTCGAAGACAAATGATTTGAATCAGTTGAAAGAAAAATTAGAATTTGACTTGAATGATTTACGCGAAGAGAAATGCAATATCGAGAAAAAGTTGGTGAATACCAAAAGCGATATGAACTTGGTGGAAAAGCTGCTGCAGGCTAGAATTCAGGAAGCCAATAATCAAGAGAAATTAATAGAAAATTTTGAGCAAAAATTGAAGGATGCTCTACAAGAGCTTAGTGTACAAAAGCATGAGAAAACCAATGCCGTGGAAGAATTTGTATCTGCTAAGAATCACATAAACGAACTGAAAAATCAGCTGAAGGAAAGTATACAGAAGGCCAACGAAGAAGCGAATAAGAAAGCACTCTTGGAAATAGAACTGAAGAATGCACTCCAAGGGCAGGAAAATTTAGTTAAAAGCGTTTCTAATGCTCAGGAAACTGAAACGATTTTGAATGATAAGATCAAACAGCTTGAGCAACAGCTATCTGAACAAAAGCAGGAAATAACAGATAAGGATCAGCAGCTAGAAGTTAAGAATTTAAAAGCAAATGATTTGATTCAGAAGAAAGCACAAGTAGAACGTAAATTAAATAATGTGCGTCAAGAACTTTGCGAGCTAAATGATGAAAAATCCAATATCGAGAAACAGCTGGTGATTGACAATAAAAAGATAAATCTGCTTAAGCAGGAGCTGGAAGAAAGCAAATTACAAGCTAGCGAGTTAGTGGAAAAGTTATTGGATGCCGAGCACAAACGTTTAGACTTGGAAAAAGAGCTGAAAATGAATAAATCGCACGCCAATGATGTAAATAAAGACAAATTAAAGAAAGCGCAGCAACAATTGGAAGACCTTAAGGTTAGCTTTGCTAATAAGGACAAGGAACTAAATACGCGATTGTGTAAACTGTCATCTGATTTAGTCCAGAGGGAGGCTTTACTCTCAAAAACACAGCAGGAACTTGACAATATTCTAATCAATTATGACAAGCAATTAGAAATGGAAAACTCAATGCGTCTCGAAAAAGACAATCTGCAGTTGGAACTGCAAAAAGCGAATGAACGCTGCAATATGATTGAAGAAAAACAAATTTCATGCCAAAAGCAACTCGATGACACTAAAAATGAACTTACAATGACACAGGAGCGACTCAGTAAGCAAGATAAAACCAGGGAATTAAGCGAAAGAAAAGCCCGCCAGTTGCAGCAACAATTGCAAACGGCGGAGAAAGAGAACGTGCGTTTAAGCCTTGATATCGGTGGCATCAACTCCGACATTGAGCAACTGCAAAAACGTAACGTTGAGCTAAACAGCGAGCTACTGGCCTCATCTGAGTTCGCTAATGAATTGCGTGACAAATTGGAGGCAGAAGAGGTTAAACAAAATGCTCAAGGCTTAGAGATAAAACGTATGCAACTGGAGATAAATGAAATCAGGACACGCCTGTCAGAGTCGGTACAAGAGCTAGATAGTACTCGACTCATTCTCGACTCCGTGCAGAGCGATTTAGATAAGAAAATAATAGAGCTGAATATGCTGCGCGAAGAGTTCACTAAACTCGAGGAAAAACATCAGCGGGAATTGGAGAATCTAAACATCGAATTAACTGCGAGAGTTGTCGATGTCGTAAAGGCGTGCGATAAGTGTGATGAACTGTGTCATAAATTGGAGGCGCAAAATGAGAACTCAGAGGGCTTACGTGAAAAATTAAAAAATCAAGAGGCTAAGACCCAACAATTGGAGATGGATTGTCAGATATTGCAAGCAAAATATCGTAAAGCGAAAGAAGAAATTCAGAGCTGCGAGCAAAAGCTCAAGGATCAACGCATCGAGATGGATGGCAAACTTGAAAAAATGAAAGCCAAAATGGTAAGTAAACGTTTGATGCGTTATTTATACCAACCTACAGTTTCTGTTCTATATGGGATTGTTACATTAACTGGCGCCAGCATAACGCTTTTTCAATTGTTCTCCTATCTTTTAGTTACGCATCGTACTAATTAATAATTTTCTAAAATTCTAAAATTTTTTGTATATACAATTGACATTAACTAATGCACATACATATGTCGGTTTTCTCAATGTCTTGTTAAAGTTGTAGTTAGTTTGGATTAATTTTTGTTTATTCCCTGGCTTATTGATGTTTATGATAAATTGTTAATTTGTTTTTGTTTTGAGAACAATAATAAAACAAAATAAACGAAACAAATTTTCTAAATTAACTGTTTTTGATACATATTTATCGAAAGTTATCTATAATGTAATTTATAAATTAATATTTTCCTTAAATGAAAATTGATTCCGTCTTAATTTCCGTTTAATTGGCCTACTAGACATCCAGGAAATGCCTAAATCTTCATTTTTTTGTTCTTTCATAAATTAGACATTGAGAAAACGGACCTTATATCATTAGTTTATCGATGAAATTGCACAAATTAATCGAAATATTTTCAAATAATATATTTTTGCGAAAATATTTCTAAATAATTTCAAGTATAACTTTTTGTTATATGCATATTTATTTATAATTAATAATATTTTTTATTTATGTTTCTATGTTTTTATAATTTTGTAACATTTATAATTATTATTATATATTTTTTTAATATTTATTTGTTATTGTTAGTAAAAAATTTATCAAAGAAATTCAAAAAAAAGTTGAATTAGGAATTTATAAATTGCATTTTCATTCAAACATATAATTATTTTCAAGCTTAAAGTATTTACGCAATAAGATCTTTAATATATTTTTTTATGTAGTTTATTTTTCTCTAATTATTTATGTTTTGTATAACATATGTTTATAGACAGTTGTAGTTCAATTATTTATTTATGTTTTGTTGATTGTTTTGTGTTTGTTTATTGTTTTGTAAGCACTGCTGCTTCTCTACAGAGGTTCATGAGAATGTGGGGCCCCATCAGTCGTTGAAACAATAATTATAAGATTTCTTTGTTTTATTTGTTGTATACATCTAAAACTAAGTTTCTTGTTACCAAGCAAAATTTAGTCTTCGGTTAAGTCGCGTGCAACTTGTTAACAAAGTTCTAGTTCTTATCTTAGGCTGCGCATTGATTGCCAATCACCAGTCAAAACAAAGATTTATATGGTTAGAAGTACTACTTGTTTCAGCTCTGATTTGGTTGTAATATTTATATATTTATTACCCGAATCCGCTGATTTGTTAATATTAAAGATATATATCTATATGGATAATAATATATTCCCTTTATGGTTTTTCCAACAAAAATAAACAAAATTTCTCCTTTTTATATAGACTTGAGTACGGAATTCAGTGTGGATTTGGTTTGAAATATTTATTTATTTATTTATTACCCAAAGCCGCCGCTGCTTTGTGCTCACAAAGGCTATATATAGAATATATATTTATCAAAAAAATAATTAGTTTATATATATATATATTTTTTTTTTGATCGTTTGTGTTTTTAAAACATTATTTTCTGTTTCCTCTTCTCTTCCCATCTGAAAAACAAATCAAAAAAACATTCGTTGATTCATACAATATAATCTGTGACATAATAACATAAACATTTTCCATCGGCTAAAGGTAGCTAAAGAACCCTCAGAAGCTGTAAACTCAAAACGCCATAGGATTGGAAGACTCGGGCAATGCAGCTTTTGGATGAAACTTGTCTTTGTAATTGGCGTATTGGCCATAGGCTATTTAATAGTAGTAGCAGATAGTGAATTTGATTTTGAGCTTAAACCTCGAAATCCAATTGAGTTTTAGGTCAAATGGTTTTTGTTTTTTTTTTTTCTTAAATAATTTAAATGTATAAAAAATTCGTGAGGGGTCATATATTTGAATAGTTAATAGTTTTTTGAGAAAAAGCAGTTGTCCAATTGATTACGTTTTCATAATTGTATTTGTCTACTTTTGTCATTTTTTGATGTTTTTTTTTTTGGTTATCTGGTGATTGCCCATATCCATCCCTTTCATTCATCTCTTCTCACTGCTCAACATCACTAATCCAACTACGCTTAACGTGCGTCGGTTGTGTCTCAAAAATCCAAAAAAAAAACCAAAAAAATACCAAAAAATTACCAACACCAACACCAACACCAAAAACACACAAACTATAGCGCACTCTGTACAATGCTGAGGTGGCCCGAATGAAGGAGAAGCAAGAACGTGATGCTGCCAGCAGTAAAGTGGGACTAGAGAAGCTTACCGCTCAGGTAAGCTTAGCTTTATAATTGATAATTAGATTACCGCAAAAATGAATATATAATATGATTATTTTTGTACAGAACTCTAAATACGAGGAACATACCCGTAAACTATCAAATCAAATTGTGCGTCTCAATGAGAAAATACTGGAGCAACAGAAACAACATGCGATACTCAGTACAAAGTTGCGTCACCTTCAGGAAGCAGAGCAAACAACTGCAGCAGCTGCAGCAGCAGCTTCTGCATTGTCGGCTAACGATGACTGTTGGCAACCATTTAAACGTCCAAATGCTCCAGCCGCCAATTTGGGTGGCAATCTTGCCATGGAGGATGAGGAGGGCGAGGTGTTCAACAATACATATCTTACTGACTTAAAATTGGGTACTATGCCAGACATGACGTACGTAATCTTTAACGATAATGCAATTTAGTTTATCTAACTTATTCATTCTCTAAATTTTTCTATTCATAGCGCTGAGGAGCTACAATATCGTAATTCGTTGCAGCCGCCACATTTAAAGAGCGCTTATGCAGCGCAATATGATTTGGGCGCCCAAGAGGATGAACTTAAAGTAAGCATTAACAAAGATGCCACCAACAGTTGCAGAGGCAGTGGCAACAGCAATTAAATAACAATACCAACAACAGGAACAACAATAATAATAACATGGAAAGAGGCAACAGACGTAACACAGGCGGCACTCCTATAAAGCCACAGCCTATACGCCATAATCAACGTAGACAATGAGACTCTTAAGCAGCTCATTAGTTTAATATTTACATATCCTTTACATACATATATTTCAAAAACAAAAATTGAGCCTAAGTAAGCGGCAAATTGTTATCCATTCATAATTGTTCCATTTTGTAAT
>JBANCX010000560.1:0-15866 GCA_037040065.1 Dettopsomyia nigrovittata | reverse complement strand
TTTGTCTCTTCTTAGAATCTATACATGTGAGCGCATTGCCTATTGCTTGGCAACGGGGGATGTTTTTACAGGCTACTTTATATTGCTATCTCGCTCTCGCATTGGCAGAAACATAACGATTCAAATTTGGGGTTGCAAATGAGGAAATACAATATTTCTCAAATATTGTGTACAAACCAAATATGAAAGATATTGCCTTAGAAATAAGAGAGTTGGGTCCAAGCTATTATCCCCCTTTTGACCAACTTAGAGTTGGAGTTTGGGGAAATAGCTTCTTAGTGCTCACTTTCACTACCAAATGTAACTTCTGTGAAAAAATGCAGCTCTTACCGGTAAGGCTGTGCCTTGATTGCCAATCAGTCAGTCAGTCAGGACAAACTATTTTATTTATATAGATGAGCTAATTAAAATATAAATTTATATGAATTTATAAGCAAAATTTTAATAAATATATTAAAATTATCATCAATAATTTTGAATATATTACTTTCGATAAACGTATCGTATTATCGATAACGATTAAAATCATTTGAGCTGAAACAGTTTCTTGAAACATGTACACATACATACATAATGCTTGGGCACTTGAAGGGGGAAGCAATCAACCCAACATGCGAGGCCGTGTCCTACTCGAGGCGTTTGCCTAAGTATGTAGCCTTCCTCAATCACGGTACGCAGCATACTTTCAGTAGAGCGGGAGCTGGCTCTCTGATCGATTTGACGTTCATTAGCTCTTCCCTGTTGAGCTTCGCTCAATGGAGCCTCAGTGACGAGTATACCGGCGGCGATCACCTGGCAATTACATGCAATATTGATCAGAGGCCGACAAGCAGCTCAACGCTGCCAACTTTAGTGAACACATAGGTAATCTCTAAACATCAGGTAATGCGGAAAAGTAATAACTGCTCTCGTTATGGCTCAGCTGAAGTAGGCGTGCGATGCGTCTATCACAACCAGAAGGCCCTATAGCCGCCACCATGAGCCAACGATTGGTGGACTGAGCAAATCGCTGAGGCCCGGAGATCCTGAAATCGTGCTAGACGGTGCTACCAACGCTCGCAAGGAGGCCCACTATTCGCACAGTTGCTACTTCGCTTTCGTCAAAAGAGGAGATAGCTAAAGATTGCTTTCAGAAAAAGTAGGAGATGCTTTCTCGAGCTCTGCGACTCCGCAGATTTGGATCCCTGGGGCAGAGCCTACAAGCTGGTTGTTAAGAAATGCTACGTCCGCAGACAAATAATACCAGCCGACATCGGCGAAATAGTGAAGGAGCTGTTTCCGCATATGAATGAGGATATAGCTATAGCTATATATATAGCTATAGCTCGATGGATATCGATTTCATCACTATCGAGGAGATCTTGAAAATTGCTGCCGAGTTAAAGCCTACAAAATCACCTGGTCCCGACGGAATACTGGTTAACGCGATGAAACTGGCCATGACCATCCGCCCTAAATCGTTTGCATCGCTATTGAACAAGTGCCTGATACAGGGAGATTTCCCAAGGAGCTGGAAGATGCAGAAGCTGGTATTGCTGCCGAAACCTGGCAAACCACCCGGCCAGCATATCATCTCCAGAACGATACGGCAGCAAAGTCCTGGAGCGCTTGCATTGCTCTAGAATCGAGCGAGCTGTAGTCGAAGCGGGTGATCTTTCTCCTACGCAATTCGGCTTCCGGAAGGCAAGATCGACCATTGTCGCCATTGATCAGGTAATAGGCATTGCCTCTAACGCCATAGCTGGGGAGAGATAGAAGAACGGTAGCAAGCAATATTGCTTCATCGTCATGCTAGACGTGCGCAACGCACGCAAGATATATATAATATGTATATAAATATCTTGCTAGCACTAGAAGCATTTCATGTGCAAATGACCTGGAGCCAGCTGGAGTTAAAGTGATTGGTTTCGCGGATGACGAGGCGTTAGTAGTTGTGGCAAAGCCACTTGCTGAAACGGAGACCAAGGCACGGCGGTTGCAAGAATAAGCTCCTGGTTACTCAGAGCTGGCCTGGAGTTGGCCTCTCAAAAAATAGAACCGATACTTCTGAGTAGCCGCTAAAAAGGAGAGACAGGAAGCATACATGTTGGCAGCACGACAGTGGAATCGCAGAGAGCAATCAAGTACCTGAGCGTTATGATTGACATTAGACTTAGGTTCCGCGAGCATCTGGCTTATGTCAATGAGAAGGCGACAACTGCGACAAGGTCACTTGCACGAAACCTGCTTAATAAGCGGGGACCCCGTCAACATCGGCGTATGCTGCTGAGCAGCGTTTCGAGGTCTATTATGCTGTATGCCCGGTTTGGAGCCAGGCACTGGGTGTCCCTAGCTACGCACGCGGCCTGCTGGGCATACATGGATTGCACATCGTTAGTGCATTCCGGATAGTCTCCGACGATGCGGCGTATGTCCTTGCAGACGTTCCACTTCTAGAGCTGTTGGCGGCTTTCCGCCGCCACTGTCTACCGCCAAACACATGGTAGAGACTTTAGTCACCAACAGATTAAATCTATAAGAGCAGCAGCCAAACAGCAGACACTGTTTAACTGGCAAATGAGATGGGAGGAATCCACTAAAAGTCGCTGGACCCGCAAACCAAGGGTAGCTGTGTGGATCAACAGGAGGCATGGCCAGGCCAATTATTATTTAACCCAGATCCTAAGCGGTCATGGATGCTTCCGCAGCTATCTGCGCAGATTCAGACACGATAACAGCGATGAGTACCCCTGTTGTGATCAGAGAATTGTGGAAGATGCTGAAATTTATGCAAATTAGAATTTTCAAACTTGATTGCTTCTAAAATGTTTGTTTTTGATCCCATTGATGACATATTAGTACATGAGATAAATTATAATACTCCAATCATCTATGCCGCATTTCAAGGTCAAAATATATCCTTGAAAAAATGATAAACTTGCATGGATTATAAATTCTGTATTTTTGATCCGGTCGACCGTTCATTGGTACAGTAGATCAATAATTTGATGCCAATTGTGCTTGCTGAGCCTCAAGTTCATAGGTCAAATAAAACACCTGTTATTCGCACTTTTAGGTTTTGGGCGTGGCAGGTAAAATTTTTTGATGCAGGTCGATTAGTTGTAAGTTCCTTAGTATATGTAGCGAGTTTGAAAACTACAGGGAAAATCGGAAAAAAAAATTATTTTTTATTTTTTACACTACACACAATCCTTAATACCAAATTTCGGGTCTTTAGTTTTTATAGTTCTTGAGCCTTTTAGCTTTTCACCTTTACAGGGGGTCAGGTCTCGATTGTGGGAGTTGTGAGCGTGGAATTACAAATTTTTATCAATTAGTTTTAAGATCATTAATATACGTTCCGAGTTTCAAGACAATAGGTGTGAAATTGCACCAGTGAATCGTTTTAATTGATTGAAGGGGGTGGTGTGGGGAAATTGAAAAAAAAAAATATTAGTGTACTGCGCGTACAGTATTCGGACCTGTATACCAAATTTGGTTACTGTAGCTCTATAGTCTTTGAGATCGACGCGTTCATTGTCAGAAACCTATTATACCCCTTTCCATTTTTCAATGGGTCGGGGTATAAATAGTCTCTTGATTTATAAAAAATGCCGCTCCACTTTAATACACTTTAATTTTTTTCCCGCGCTCTTTTTCTGAGTTAAATGCAAATATTTCATTCGAAAATCGTAAAAGAATAAACGCAAAGTAAACTCTTGCAACCACAAAAAAATAATAAATAAATAAGATTAACGGAACTGAGCAAGGCATCAACGTTCATCATATGTGCCTTGCTCATGGTGTAATAAACAAAGTGAGCAGATTTGTCTTAGCGGTCTTTTGTTTATAAGTATTTTCTTTCTTCTATTTTATATTTTGTTCAATATGCAACTGGTTTTCGAACGTTTCTAATCACAGCGCTCTCATTTATTTTTTCTTTCTTATATAGTGTACCAACCAAATTTGAAGGAAATCGGTTGAAAATGAGAGTTTTTGGTCCAACCTATTCCCTTTTCACCAACTTGGAGTTGCAGGTTTGAGGAAATCTCTTCTTACTGCTTACTTTCCCTAGCGAATGTAACATCTATAAAAATTTCAGCTTTGTAGCTCTTACCGTATACGCTGTGCCTTGATTGCCAATTAGTCAGCCAGTCAGGATAAACCATTGTATATTTAAGAACATACATACATATATATCGCGGTAAAACGGTGTGACCAAGCAAATTTATAATAAGGTATAATAAGGTAGCTCAACATATTCACATAGATATTTCAGAATTATTTGAAAATAATGTAAAGTTTTGTTTAGCCAGCTCTTTTGACTCGTAAAACTATTGTAAGCTAACCTATATGCTTTTAAGCAGAAAGAGCGATTGGGATAGCCGCTTTTTGACATCCTCCCAGCTACGCCAATTAATAAATTACAGTTCTATTCACAAAAAGGCTTAATCGGCAGCTCTGATTCAGCAATGCTCTTTCACGAGCGTATCGATATATAATTATCGACATGCGTCCGCCATATTTGTTCGCGTCAGTAAAAATGTCCGGCAACGCCATAATTGCTGTGTACTGGGGCAGCTCGTTGTCAAGCTGAGAAATATTGAAGAAAATTTATATAAATAAACTTGTTAAAAAATATGTGTGTCTCTTATGCATAAAAAACACCCTAACAACTTCGGTATGCTATATACGACGTGTTTATCTACAGTCTAATCACATTAAATTGACTTTATTCAGAGCAGACAAAACATGCATACCATTTAATGTTCGTACTTATCCCGAGCTTGTTTTCTCACGCGAGTTCGTTTTCAGTATATGTATGTATGTGCATATCTTGCTGCCAGTCTATGGACGGCGATGCATGAACAAATTTCTATGTGTAAGTGGATGTGTTAATACAAACAAAAAATCTATAATACCCAAAAATTTGCTGTACAATCATCATCCAGCGGTAAATACAAGTTGCTTACACAAAATAAATACGTTTACATACATATCTGTGTATAAACGAGGCTCAAAGTTCGATCTACGTGTGCGGGTATACTATATGTATAATACATTTTAAATTAGTAAAATAAATACGCTACTTTACATTAACGGCAACTTACAAAGATCAGAATGCCAATAATTAAAATTACAATGTATTCAACATTATGTACATACATATTGTACTTATGCCAAGAATGATGTATAAACGAGACCGACCCTTCGTCTGGAAGAGCAAACTTCGTGAGCAACAGAATCGGAACTGTGAACTGAGTATAGAAAGTATCTAAATATCTAAATCATTGTGCATTTGGGTACACAGAAAACTAAAATAAAGCTAAGCAAACTATAACAACTAATTTGAGAAAATAATTAAATCGCATTTGTTGTAAATGCGAAACACAAACTAGTTTTGTTCTTGTTCGGCATTAAAAATGTAATGCTTGCATTTGTTGTCTCGCTCTTACACACATTTTGCGCCGTGAAAAAGACCGCTCAAGAGCGAACGGGACAACTAGTGTGTAAACAAAAAATTTTATTAACAAGCAATGAACATACAAACAGTTTGAATTGCATTACTTAATTCATTTTTAGTTACTTAACTTTAGTTTTACGTACTTCAAGACAGCTTACCTTGCTGTTTCGTATTATTATAATATTATTGTGTAGTTAAAATTTTTCATGAACGAATTACAATGCCAGTTTGCCGGTGAAAAAAATGATTGAAAATGGTAAACAATATTTGTTGACTATAGGATATAAAATTAAAACTACAATAGAAAAATATAATACGCCAACCTTATTTTGTGACATGTATCACACCTGTGAAACTATAAAAATTAAATATTTAAGTTTTTTGAAATTTTGTTAAGTGTACGTATTCCATAGTTAGCGTAAAAAATATTGCAAAAAGTATAATTCATAATTAATTTACCCTCCGTACAACTACATATGTACAGACACATATGCATTGTACGTGAGTGCGAAAGTGAAGCACTCACTCACAAGCAAGCGAGATGGCGTATGCGCCTAATGCTGTTAAATGCAAAGAGCGCCTAAAGAGAGAACTGAGAGAAAACTATATGCATATAAAT
The DNA here is from genome assembly GCA_037040065.1 of Dettopsomyia nigrovittata. NCBI lineage: Eukaryota > Metazoa > Arthropoda > Insecta > Diptera > Drosophilidae > Dettopsomyia > Dettopsomyia nigrovittata. The sequence goes on along the minus strand of JBANCX010000560.1, from coordinate 9,804 downwards.
ATATGTATATAGTATATGCTGCCAACGCGCGACAATTTGTAAACTGACAGTTCTAATGCTCGCTTTTTAACATACAGAATGAAGAATTTTTTTTTTGTTGCGCCTAAGAAATAACCACTGGCTTTCTTTTTTGTGGTTACCAATATGCGTCCTCAATATTGCCTTCTTTTTATTGTTTTACTTGAGTTAAGTAGACTAAAAATTTTTTTTTTTGGAACTTGCAGCTAACATAACCTCAAACTTACCGGTGCAGTCGGGGAAATCGTCGTCATCAGCGTCAACGTTGTTAGTGGAAATACAGAAAAATATTTAAACATCGCCAGCACTAGAAAGCAATGAATGAAAAAATTAAATCGCCCTCATCACAGGGCACTCCCAGTAGTGCCAGTGCGACTGCAACGGCTGCTGGCAGCGCAGGTGGTGCAACGCCACCCACTACGGGTCCCCCAACGCCAAACAATGGAAACGAGTCTATCGTACAGCAAGGTGCCCCTATTCCACATCCCTATGGTGGACCACAGACCAACACTTCAGGAGGTCCACCTGAGGCCGCACAAGTTATGTCGCACTATCACCATCTACAGCAGCAGCAGCATCAACAACATCCACAAGGTCCTTTACTACCGACTCACATGCAGCACCATGTCGGGCAACCGGCGCAACAGGCAGCACTACCATTAGCAGGACCGCCAGAGCATACACAGGGTGTAAAGGATGAATATGGGCCAGCCCATTTACCGCCACCACCTGGCATTCAACACCCTCATGCCCATCCCGCCTTTGCGCGGTATCACTCTGCTGATCCCAATATTGATCCCTATCGGTACGTGCATCCATCAACACAGCAACCTCCTGGAATTAAGCTGTCACATCAACAACAGCAACCCCAGAGCCCGGGCGGATCTCCGAATCGTCCCCCACAGCAGCGATATATACCTGGACAACCGCCTCAGGGTCCAACACCAACACTGAATTCACTACTACAATCGTCAAATCCCCCACCACCACCACAACATCGCTATGCAAACAGCTACGATTCACAGCAAGCTGCTAATGCCGCGGCTGCCCAACAGCAGCAACATCAAAATGCACAGCAGCCTAGTGGACCACCGAACCAACTGCCGAGCCACGGTCCACCACCGCCACAACACCAACCATACGGAGCTCAACAAGGTGGGTGGGCGCCACCACCAAGACCTTATAGCCCTCAAATGGGTCCATCACAGCAGTATAGGACACCTCCACCGGTAAGTCTTCCAATAGTGTTTTACTACAGATCAGAAAAAAAAATTCTTTAAGATTTATAGTTGGCAACCAAACGGTTTTAGTTATTAATTTGTTGACTTTTAAAAGCTGGATGCAGTATTAATTAAATATAGAAATTGTGATCGCTTTTGCTAAAAAAGCTTGTTCCACCATTAAATACCCGGCTCGGAGCTCGAAATGTAGATGGAACACAAAATTATTTTTGAATACACAACTAGCTTTGTTTTGAATACAAAACTAGTTTCATAAAAATCTTTATGCCCGATTGTTCCTATGGTTGTTATATGGAATGTTATAGGTGTACGGTTTTAATGATTATGTGGATGATAATTAAATTCTTGACTTCCAAGACTGTTTTAAAAAGCTTAAAAAACAAAATATTTGTCAATACTGATTATTATGCCAATCCTTTTTGTGTTACATATTTACATTTATTATAAGTTGATAAAAACATGTTCTGTGTACGGTATAAAGGTGAATTATACATACAAAATTAGTTCTAGCCTTAAATATTTTCGACATCTCCACGTTCATATAGATTGACTTGCGTAGATCAAATTGGATGGTAATGCTGATCGAGAAAATATATTTATTATGGGGTATGTCACGCACATTTTTGAAAAGTAACAGATTAATTATAAATTTCACATGGTCGTATTCGTAAATAAATATTTGGTTCAAATATATAATCGCGGCGGAAACAAACAATTCAAAATTTAAGTCTGATGTGTTGACTACCACACGTTTAAAATTTCTTTAAAACTAATGTTTGGAAATGCATTCGCATTTGTTACTTCATAGCAGCGAGAGCTATACAAAATTTATATGCTCTTGTTACTGCTCTCACTTTGACCGGAGCCGGAAAGTTGCTGAACAAGTACCTCATTAAAATTGATATTTGTGCATCATCATTTTTTCTATTTTTTTCAAATGTTTTCATGTTTTTTTTTTTATTATTTTTATTAAATAGGCTATTGATAATGAAATTTGATGGACAAAATATTTTTTGAATTATTTTATTAACAAAAAATTAATTAAAAAAAATTTCTTAGACGAAAATTGATATTTGTGCAAAAGAATGGTATGGCGAAAAAAATTATTAATTTACATTCGAAACTTTTGCTATTTTTTAAATTAGTAAGACATTAAGTCTCGCCTGGGTTGTGCGACTAATTTTAATCGACAGGACATCGAATTAACTAAATTTTCAAGGATGTTAATGTCAATGGTTGCCCATTTCTTAACTATCTTAAGTCCTTAAGCGAATCAAATTGCCTTCCACCCTCATAAACCCTTGAAAAAAGGATGTCCCAAAGATCCTCAATTGGATTTTAGTATGGACTTATAGCTGGCGAGTCCAATAAGGGGATATTTATGGGTTCTAGAAATGACTTAGTATACTGTAAAACATTTTTAGGAGCATTATCCTGTTGAAATGTCCTGTCATCGGCATGGAACCCTTCTGCAAAGGTTATTGATTCACTTTCCAGGAGATCCGTATACATTTGGGTATCAATCCGTCCTGGTACAAAGCAATTCAAATACCTTCCAAATGAGCTAAAAGCTGCCTATGCCATGAGCGATCCACTAACATGGTTCCTCTTATAGGAAGACTGGCGGGGATGCTTTGGATGACGCCAATACTTCTTGTTCTCATCTGGACCATCCAAATTATGGATTTCTCATCGCTAAAGATAACATTTTTGAATTAATTTATCCAAAACTTATACTTTTCGTAAAAGTCGAGCTTTCATATGCCGCGGTAAAAGTTTTGAAGTCCTCACTTTGCAATCATATTTCAGGTGCAACTCCTTTTTGAAAATCTGTGGTACCCTCTGCCTCGTGATTTTGTAAGTTCAATTCTGCCTTTATCTGACCACAAGCTAATAATTTTAGTAGTTTCTAACGCTCGAATGTGTCGCTAAGTATGCGCATCCACTTTTGGAACTGCTCTTATCCGATTATTTTGGGCGTAATTTTGGAGGTTTTTTCAACAATTTCGAATTGTATTTCGGTGCCGAAATTATATGCTCTGCGTAGCGGTGACAGAAAACAGAGCGAGATGATAGGAAAGAAAATTATACTTTGGCTGTGCTACAGCTACAGTGTATAAGAGTGCATAGTAAAGATCTGCATGTTGGGGAAACCGGAAGAAATAGCCTGAACCCAAATCGTTAATTTTTTAACCAATATCCTTCAAGTTAGGTTTGTACACTCAATTTAAGAATTAAAAAAGTTCCCGAATCTTTAAATTTTGCCCGGTAACCCAAAATGGGATCGTTTTGCATCAGCTTATGCAACCACTGTGTAAACATCCCCATAGCCTAAGTAATAGGCAGTGCTCTCATATGTACAGGTTCTGAGAAGCGAGCAAAATCACCAATACATACACATTGTAGCTTACGCTCACAAAACGGGGATGGTTTATAAGAAAATTGAGTCAAGTTTTTCAAAAGAGCGCGCTCGAGCGCTGAGAATACTGAAGAAAATATAAAAGAAAATAATTAACTGCAAGAGAGTGCTGAGACAAACTGTCTCACTTTGTTTATTACACCATGAGCAAGGTGCCTTGATATACGTTGTTGCCATGCTCAGTTTCGGTATTCTTAATATTTATTATTTCTATATGGCGCTGATATTTACATTCAACAAATTGGAATGCATATTACACTGTTGAAATGATTTGTGCTTCACTTAATTTTTTATTATTAAAGAATCTATTTTTACACCCGATCCGATCCCGATTTGAAAAATGGAAAGAGGTATATTAGTTTTATGGCAATGTATGTAACAGGCATAAGGCGACATCTCCGACCCCATAAAGTGTATATATTCTTATATGGTTATATCAGCCGAGTCGATATAACCATAAGACAGACGTCTGTCTTATCGTCTGTTTGAACGTGACCATCTTAAAGACTATAAGAGCTACAGTAACCAAATTTGTTATCCACTTCCGAATACTTAACGGAAATTAAAGTAATTTGTTTTCCCCCCCAACACACGCCTCATTCGAAAAAACGATTTACAGGTGCAATTTTCCACCTTTTGTCGTGAAACTCGGAATGTATACTAATGATATTAAACCTGATTGATCTGCATCAAATTTCGAGAGCTGATACCCCTGTGAATGTGAACGAAAATATATAATAATATCACTCCAGTTTATAGAAACTTTCAAAAATATTTAAATAACTGTAAATAGTCTTAAAGAAACAAGTATGTGTGGTTTTTTCATTTTTAGTCATAGTTAATATGATTAAAGCTGTAATAAAGCTTATGAACTGTAAGTTATGTTATGTTAGTAATTAATGCGCTTTCCGTTAGCCATTAAATGTTTATTATTACGATTTGGCATAGAATCCGCTGGAATTTCTAGAGTTCTTTTGCTAATTAGATCACACTCTGCCACCAAAACGACTTTCAATTGTTTTTAATTGTTAAAGATTGTCAAATTGTCGTTCACTTTTATAAGTTTTTGCTGAAAGAATTTCCAAGAGATCCTCAATCGGGTTTATGTCGGGACTTATCGCTGGCCACCCTAGAACTTGTATATTTGTTGATGAAATAAATGCTTTAGTGGCACGTGAGGTGTGGATTGGATTATTGTCCTGCGGAAAAGTCCAATTATCGGCGTATTGCTCTGTAGAAAAGTCTATTAACTCTTATTCCAGTAACTGGGTATACATCTGTAAATGCGTTTTTGTTGGAATAATACAAATCCGAGATTTTCCTGCATATCTAAAAGCAGCCCAAAACATAAGTGATCCACCGCCAAAGTTCCTCTTTTGTCGAATTTCTCGGGGATGCCTTAAATCACGCCAATACTTATGACAACCATCAGGGCTATATAAATTAACCTTTTTTTCATCCGAAATATAACATTTTTGAGTTCTTCGGACCAAAATTTTAATTTGTCAGCGAATGCCAAACGTGCAGTCATATGGCGAGGTAAGAGCTCTGGTACAGCCACCCGGAAACTATATTAAACGGTATTTTTTTAACCAAAAGCTAATGAACCCGTCTCCTAGACACTTTAAGTTTCATAGGACGCCTGATCTCGTTACAAAACATTTGTTTGTTAACAGCAATCCGCTTAATCTCAGGTTTGCAATTGTTTAATCGACGGTACTGAGTATGCCTTTGCGTTTGATTTCCCCAAAGGATTGCATATTCTTCCAAAAATTTTTAATCGTTTTTGGATGTCTGGAGACTGGAAGTTATTTGTGAAATTGTGGCGCCACTTTCTTTGAAACCTCTTATAAAACCGCTCTCTTCGCCTGATAAGTGCGTTAGACGATGCATTCATAGAAACTGCATTTTTTAAAGTGCTACATGTTATAAATTGATTATTCACATTTTATTTTTGTGTAATTAAATTATTTATTTCAAAATACAATTAATTTAAACGGATTCACTCAAAGCAAAGAATACATTTATTAAGAATCGCGCACAACCCTTTCCATACCCATTTACTTGTCTGTAAGGAAAATAAAATTACGCCGCAAAATTTTGAGATAACGGTACTAAGAATAGTGGCATATGCATTCTATAAATAGATTGTAACGGTACAATATTGCATAACAACAAGAGATAAACTATTAAGATTATAGAATATATAAGAATGCAAGAAGCAAAAGTAATGAGACACATAAACATTTATCTATGAGGTATAAAATATAGAGGGCCTTATTTTGGTAATTAGGATTTTGTATAAAGTAGGAAATAGACGATACAATTTTGTCCCCCAATTTCCGCCCATCTAAGAAAACGATTTACAGGGGGATCTTTCACTTGTAGTCTTAAAACTCGCTACATATACTATTGAGCTTACGACTAATCCATCAGCATCCGAAAAATGGATGCCACTCGCACAAATTCAAAAAGCTCCAATAAAAGGTTAAATTTTCATATCACTGTTTTTTTTGTTACAGGTACTCCTTACTAGATCATAAACCTAACCTGTGAAAATAATCTTGATCCGATCAAAGCTTTGCCTCTACAAGCAATTTGCATCTGTTACCAATTACGTGTCACAGCAGTTTGCAGCCCCAAAAATAAGCTGTGCGCACATGTTTACATATATATACGCATCTACGTGTACATGTATACACACATGAATATGCGAATTCGTTGCTAGTGATGATTTACATGGACTCAAATGATTTTAATCGTTCTCGATAATTCGATACGTTTATTGAAACATATGTATTTAAATTTATTGAGGATTATTTATTAATTAATTACAATTTTGGTAATATATTCATAAAATTATTATGTTTCTTTATTCGTTATATTTTATAAGAGCTGGTGATATATTTTAAAATTCATAATTGGTATTTCATAATCCATTTATGTAATTCAGCTTACGCGCCATATCGATTATGTGCTACTATTGCCACTATTCCAAATCTTGAGATTACCGCGTTCACATCGGTGATTCATCATCACAGATTGCCTGTGACCTCATAATATTGATCTACTTTACAATTTCATAACGATCGGAATAATATTGAAAGATTTCTTAAGGAAACATGGTTGTCGTTGGTCGTTGGTCGCTAGCAGCGACATCGATACTGCTAGCAGCAGGTCAAAGACCATACTATCATTTTATCTATACCCAAAAAATCTCGAGTGTACATCTTACTTCTGTCTATATATAAACCAGATGCTAAGCTTCGGGTTACCTGCATCATACCTGTATCATAAAATATGCTTTATGGACAAAATATGACAATTTCGGTTTAGATGCTGTTTAAGAGTCTGCTAGCACAATCTATAACAAATTGAAAGGTCGATTAAAAATAACAAAAATATTATTTTGGTGCGTGGTTGGTAGCACCCACTCCAATACATATCACTTTTGGTTTTCCTTACTAGATTACTAATTTCATGGAGCCATTTACATCTATTAGTACGTGAAGAATGCCACCCCATAAATTAGCTGCGTGCAGTTACATTTATACATATGCTAGCAGGTAGCCCGAGGATTCGCACCGGGAGCATATTGAAAATTGGATATAAACTCGAGATATTTTGTATGTAACTACATTGAATGAGATTGTTTAATTAAGATAAAGAAAAAAGGATATAATTTTCTAATTTGGCTATTAAGTAATATCTGAGTGTGTTGTACAGATAACCAAATTCAAAACAGTCTAACTTTGAAAGAAACTACATACAATTATGATCATAAAACAAAAGACCGTAACCCTTGGCTTATCATGTTGTACTACGGACATTTATTAACATAACTTCAATAATTATCATAAGACAAAATAATAATAATAATATTAATTTCTATAATATTAAAAAATTAAACATCATTTTAACACCGTAATATGGTCTAATTTATTTGGCGCTTTGTGCCGTCCAGCTGAGTTAAATGCAAATATTTCACACGGTAATCGTAAAAGAATGAGCGCAAACTAAACTGAGCATGGCGTATGCAGTATGTAGCTGGCCTTTGCAGGTTTGCTAGCTAAACCTGCTTATGGCTTCTCAGAACCAAGCGTAAGCTTTCAAGTTTTTTTTTGCCCTTTATTACCAGCTTGCAGTTGGAATTTTGCATAATCGCTTTTTTTGTGTGCACATACACCAACTTTGAAAAATTCTGAAATGCAGCCATCTGCTGGGGTAACCTGCTAGTAATTACATAAATGTACGGAAAGATTTTTACTGTGGGAGTTGTGGGTATGTCATAAAAAAATTGTCGTTGCAGACCTTTTAGTTGTAATTGTAGTATTTCTAATTTCACGGTAGAAACCTTGGAGAAATTGTAAATTTTTTTTTCGAACATCGAAATAATATTACTACCTACACTAAATACCAATATTGGTACAACTTGTTGTTACTAGTTTTTATATACCACTTTACGATTTCTAATGCTTGGATATGCCTAATATAGTCAATATAATCCTGCAACACATAGTATAAAATTGCCAGTAAAGTTTTCAGATTTACCCACTAAAAAAGTGAGGTGAATAGTAAAAGAAGTATAAAAGAGAATTCAATGCAAATGATCTGAAAGAAGATTGTCTTAGGAAGAGAATCGCTGATCTAATGGGGAGAAGTTAGTAGCACAGGGCAAGCCACCACAACATACAAATACAATTGGTCTTAGCCACCATTTGTGAAGTCCTTTTGGAGCACGACATACTTTCAAATTATCTACTTGGAGGGTAATAATTTAACTCACTTTCAAATATAACACAACCTGATCTATTTGAAAATAACGGAGCTAAAAGAGATGAGTATGAGTGAAAGACGCACAAACAAAGCTGAGAGCGGGAATTTCATAAGTTCCATAACATGAATTGTGATGTTGTGTAGATAAAGGGGCAAAGCACAGCAGTTATTTGTATAAGATATACAAAAATATAAATAAATTACAGAATATAAAAATATCATAACTGATTACATTGATGTTACAGAGTAGAAACAAGTACTTAATTTGAGATACAGCATATATTTATATGGCTATGTTATATTTTCTTTAAATGCAAGGTTATGTTCAGATAGCTCTGTACGATTCCAGCAACAATAAAATTATTATATACAAAAAAAAAAATCAATTAAGGAAGCTCTAGTCGAGTGAGCTCGACTACGAGATACCCCGATCCAAGTGCTAGCGATGTCGACCTCGCTGCTAGTTCCTTGAAAACACCAATGACAAACATGTTTGTTCTAAAAAACCTACAATTTTAATCCGATAGACATACAATTGGTACAGCACATCAATTTTATGATAAAAATCACCTTTGCCGAGTCTCAAGATCACAGGAGAAAAATTACACCTGTTATTCGCACTTTTTATTTTGGGCGTTCAGTCGTAAGCTCAATAGTAAATGTAGCGAGTTTCATCACTACAAGTGAGAATTTCACCTGTCATCGTTGATGCTAAAATCTATGCAAATCAGCAATTTCCAACTTGTTTGCTTATAAAATGTGTGTTTTTGATTCGATTGATACTTCATTAGAAAATTAGATACAATATAATATTTCAATTATCTATGACAAATTTCAAGGACATAGGATAGTAATTGCACCTGTGAGCGGCTCTGTTAGCACCTATTCTCGAAAAAATGAACAACTTGTCTGCTTTATAAATTCTGTGTTTTTGATCCGGTCGGCCGTTACTGGTTCAGTAGATCAATAATATGATGCCAATTATGCTTGCTGAGCCTCAAGGTGACAGGTGAAAAAGTACACCTGTTATTCGCACTTTTAGGTTTTGCGCGTTGTGGGCGTGGCATCTAAAATTTTTGGATGCAGATCATTAATGTACATTTTGAGTTTTAAGACAATAGGTGGAAAATTGCACCTTTAAATCTTTTTTTGGATTGGGGGGGCTTGGTGTAGAAATTAAAAAAAATATATTAGTGTACTGCGTGCGAACTACACCAACCATGATACCAAATTTGGTTCTCTTATAGTCCCTGAGATCGACGCGTTCATACATACAGACAGACGGACAGGGCTAAATCGACTCGGCTGTTGATACTGATCAAGAATATATATACTTTATAGGGTCGGAGA